>JBBPDB010139599.1:0-15423 GCA_037974465.1 Brachypetersius altus
CTCTCTCTCTCTCTCTCTCTCTCTCTCTCTCTCTCTCTCTCTCTCTCTCTCTCTGTATCTCTCTCTCTCTCTCTCTCAGTGGTCAGGTTTTTCAAGGTTGTCCCGTTTTGCCTCAGAAGACAAAGGCACAACGGCGAAAGGCCTGTAATTAATAGCGGTGTGGATTAAAATGTGACCGCATGGACCACACGCGCAAAACATGCAAATGTCAGCCGGTTTTAATTAGAATCCCGAAATCCGTTTGCTCCTCACGTCTCTGCCGAGTTCGGGAAAGTGTCCTTTTTTCTGTTTGTTCTAAACGTCTCTGCTGTAAACGGGGAGCCGCAGGACGTCGCGTGGCATTAAAAACACTGGCGGGAGGCCGGCGAATAAACACAATTGAAAAGGCCATCGACTAGCGCTCAACTGTTTGATCGTGATTAAGTGCAGGTTGTAATTCTCGCGGCGCCGTGTTGCTAATGACAGCCGAGGTGAGATTCTGTCCACCGGACATTAATCTGATCTCCTGACCATTACACCAACGAACAAATCGCTGAGATAACTCACCAACCGCCCCCCCCGCCCAAACCGCCTGACATAATTGTGTTGTATCGATTCTTTTCTCGCCCCGGATACCTGGACATGCCGCTAAATGGCACATACAGATACAGTGGATTTACCCAAATAAATACAGCGATGAAAAGAAAAAATCATTCGAGGCGGCTATTAGTCGCTAAGTCGGACTCTCAGAATTTTATCCCCTCTGAGAATTTTATTGATGCGGCCAGTGGGGGTGGGGGCAGCCCAGCGCTCCATACTAATGCAGGGTTTCCACCACTGTGCATTCCGGCTGAAGCAGGCCTGGACCTGGACGAGCTTCGACCTGGATGAGCGCTCAGGGCATAAAACCTCTGGCATCAAAATGATTCAGTGATTCAATTCATAATAATTTAATTCAGTTGTAGCTCCTTATATTTAAAGTGAAAATTTGTCATTCGTGAACAGCATGAAATTCAACCTCTGCATTTAACCCATTCACCAAGTGAAGCAGGGGGCAGCCAGGAACACGGCACCCGGGGAGCAGTGTGTGGGGACGGTACCTTGCTCAGGGTACCTCAGCGGTGCCTAGCGGTCTTGGGGATCGAACCCGGACTTTCTGGTCACGGGGCGGATGCCTTAACCACTAGGCCACAGAGTCAAATGGGGATGATGGGGATGCTAGGGATGCTGGGGACATGCCCCTGTCATTTTGTTTGCTTAGGGCCAATTCATCTGTACCACTTTTCAAAAGATGGGTAAGCGTTATGCCCACCAGTTTTTGAAATTACCCCTCCCCTGGTCGACAAATATGCTTGAGACCATCCCTCAGTCAACAAATAAAATCAACCCCATTATGTTTCAAATCAAACTGATTCCCATGGTTATAATTAAAAAAGGTATCATTGCGATAACAGCATTACTAGATCATTCCACTCAGCATCAGTTGCTAAGTAACATCTTGCTTTATGCTGCAGCTTACCATTAATAAGTTTCTATTTTAGTGATATATTTTATTTGTACAATGCAAACTAAAACTGAATGGGCAGCTCTGTTGTGGAGGATTGTGCAACATCCGAGTGCTGTGTATTGTACAGCTATGCCATAGAGTATAGCCAGATACTCTGGTGTAAGTTCTCTGTTCTTACATCCAGAAATAGAGCCAGTAACAGGGTTAGTCCAAGCATTTGTGGTCAATCTGCTTTCTTCACAGGGCCGAGCAGAGCCCCACTGCACCTATGGGTATTCTCACACACACACACACACACACACACACAGCTTACTCTTCCGAGCTGGGCTTCTGCTGCTCTTAAAGGGCTATGAGAGTCTTGCTTTCTCTCAACACACATCCTTGCACACACAGGCCTTGTCTGAAGCTCTTTGGAGCCATCTGCTGTTTCCAGGTTTGCTATTGCTTTTTAAGCTTGGTGTCCTCATTAGAGTAGAGGGCGTGATTTGATTACTAAGAAGTGGAACTGCCTGTGTGTGTGTGTGTATTTGTGTGTGTCTTTCCCGCTGACTCAAATGGTGCCAAAACTGTCTTTGAAGGAATTTATCATCCTTTTCAGAATACTCAATAGAGTCTGAACGCTCTGCTCCAAGGCTATATGTATTTTCACTATAGTTAAAGTAGCATTTGCCATGCTAGCATTAAATTGCCATTAAATTGTGATTAGCTTTCATCTAAAAAGCATTAGCTATGCTAATATCAGAAGTCTCATACACTATTTTAAAGGCCTTACGTAGATGGCTAAAATGCTGTCCTTGAGCTTTGCTAAATAAGCAAAAATACCTGGCTGGCTGGATAGATAGCTGGATAGCTATCAAGTGACCTAATATGTGCCAATGCATTTCAGGCTTCTTTCACACAACTGAAAAATCTGATTGCATGCTACTGATACTGATAGGAATGCATTGCATGTGTTTTTTACTGAGTTGTGTATAATATGGTCAAAAATATGTTAATACTCCTTCTAATTATTGAGATCAAATTTCAGCCAAAAGCTTCAGCTAGAGTGGTATAAAATATGATAACACTGAGTTCTGAAGTAGTGGAAACGTGTCTGGCGTGATGAATCACATTTCTCTTTCTGACATTCTGATGGACAAACCAGGGTTTGGTGGATGCCAGGAAAGCACAAACTACCTGAGTGCATAATGTGAAGTTTGGTGGAGGAGGTATAATGGTCTGAGTTTTATAAGTTCCAGCAACTGTTTAAGAGCCCTTCTTGGCCTCACAAATACTGTTTTGACCAAATGTACACAAGGTCACACACTAAAAAGTTTTATGGATAGCTTTCTTAGAAAAGTGGAGGCCATTACATCCACGGAAATGAAGGAAATTCCATATTAATGCTCATGGTTTTGATGCGCTCTGAGGAGAGCCAATAAGCTCCGGCTTGTGGCATCTCTGGGGGATACTGGTGGAATATTGCTTCTTTTTGGGCAAAATCAATATAGAACACTATATTATAAATTTAAAGCCCAACCAGAAAGAAACTCATTTTGGCCCTTACACCCCCTTGTACTATCACCACAAATTGAGGTGGAACAAGCTCATTTTTAAAACATACTATCAGATGGACTGATTGTTTAGCATGACATTGCTTGAGCAGTCCTGAAATATTGCAGTGTTGAAGAATCTGAGTCTTTTTTCTAGTAACTGTTAAAAGCCTTTAAATTATGTTGAGCTAATAGGTGATGGTGGGTATCAAAAAGGGAATTTTTACTGATTTTTAGCCATTTCTTTATAATTCGGTGCTTCACAATGGACTTGGTCTCACAAGGTTCATTATACAGACAGAACATTTCAGCTTTGGTGAATGGAACTAGGCATCCCATATCCAAATCAAATATTGCAATATTATTTACCATCCAAATGCAGCAGTTAACCCACACATGTCTTCTGAATGTTTATTTGGAATGTTGCTGATGATAAAACAATGGAAAATCCAAAAAATAGTTTTATTTGGTCAGTGTTTTGCTTCACAACGCTATGCACATACCCCTCCACCATGACTGTATTATACAAATATGTTTCCCTTGCACCTTCTTTCCACTTATTTCCACATGCATGTGTGTGTTGTTGGGGCTGCACTTCCCCCTTTATTTGCCTAAACCGGCAGCCAATGTTTAACATGCAGCTCACTTCATCTCCCACCAGCTGCCTGTGGTCAGCCTCGGGACACACATATCTACATTCAGTTTTCAAAGGAACTGCAAAATACAAAGATATGAAAAATAAAAGCTTCTGGATATTTTTTTCTTTTCTCCCTAAACAATATCTTCCAGCGTGTAATACTAAGAAAAAAATCACAGTAAATATACACAATGTTATATGAGTCTTTTTCATCCCAGCAGATTGTAGAATCCCCAGTGTGTGTTTTACACCCAGTTCTTGTCTTAGTTTGAGAAAATGATGACCTGATTTCTTGAAATACTTGTGTAGTATCCTGAAATAATTACTAGGGATGTGCCAGTCCAATACTCAGTATCAGTATCAGGCCAATATGGGCCAAAATCACAAAAGCTGTTATGCTTGGCATTTTAAAACATAAAGTATAAATGCACACACACTGCAATGACAATATATCCTCTGGTAAAATGCTTCCTCACTGCATTAGCAGTGGACAGTATAGTGTGTGTACATTTCACACACTGATGGTCAACATAATTGAATTACTTCTCATTGTTTAGCGGAAGAGCAGAGACAAAAATAGGCTCTATGGCCACAGAAGGAGAGGAACTGCCTGAAAGCAGAATAGATTAGATTAGATTAGATTAGATAAAATAAGATTAGATTAGATTTATTGTTAATATACACACAATGTGCAAAACATTTAATTTCTTAAATAATGCTAATAATAACAAATACAGCAGCAACAGCAATAATAGATGAACAGATGAGATAAAGCTAATGAACAAAAACATATTAATATATGTAAAAATTAATGCTGGGCAACAATTACATTTTTAAATGTTTTTTTTTTTAGTCACAGTAAACCAAGCGAATGATTGCGGTAAATCACAAAATCATGAGTAGTGTATTAACTATTTGGTTTGCAAAAACTTAAAATGACAAATAAGAAGCTATTTGTCACTGCATGTTTATCTAGTTTGTTACAGAAAAACAAGTTACCCTCAGAGTCCAGAGCATTATAGCAGCTCCGAAGCAGGACCAACTTCATATGAAAGTCTATATATCTGAATGTAGTGTCATTAAAGTGTCTGGGCAGTGCACTAGGTCTGGGCTTGATGAGACTAGAGCCATAGACACTAAACCTTGAACTTTGTTCCCCATTCAGAGTGCATCGCCTATTTCACAGTATCAAGCAAAGGGCTTTAAACATTTTCTTATGGCGGCTCAGACTGGTCACTCTGGTCATCATTCTCACAACACCACATTCTGCACTCAGGCACATCTTGCACATTGGGAAGAGAGGATATTTTGGGAAGATTTTGAGCATGTGCACTTTCAGTAAGCTGTTCCACACGTCTGGGATTTGGGTTGAAAGATAAAAAGGTTACAGAAGGCAAGTTCAAAGTAATGTGTTCAAGCGGTTGCAGGTAAAAAATGCCATTTGAAGAAATGTCTCATGGTGCAGACAAACTGCCAAAGCTCTTTCCAACAAATATAAAAGCTTTAGAACAGAATTACCACTGTTTTATTCTCCTCATCTCTTTTAGCCGGTATTGCTTTAATCTCTGTGTTGTTTTGTGCTGTCATTCTCTTCCTTGTTCTATTTTTAGAATAAAGACATGACTTTAAAGTTCTTTCCTTCCCCTCCATGGCCTGTAGAGCTTAGAAGAGAGGACGGCATGTTTTCTCATATCTGGTTTATTCACAATGTCCAGTTTATTATAAACCCTCACTCTGTCTAATTTGTAGACCTACTACATAGAAGTACACTAATGGACTATTGATAGCAAAGGGAAGCAAGTTAGGTGACATTCATGGCATCATCCACAAAACCAGTTCACAATGTGCAGGCAGTTGTATGTACATGTACTACATGGGCTGCTTAGAAACTTATTTTAAAGATGTTTTAGGTGATATTTAAATAATATGGATATTTAGATGACATGGGCCACTTTGAGCTTAACACTGTGGGTCTGAAAGGATGTGTAGCTTGTTCAAGAAGACTTGTTCAAGTGCATTTTGGACACTGCAGAACCTGCTTCGGAGTCCAGAACAAACTGAGACAGCCCATCATCTTCCACTTCCCAGCACTGAATTTGCCATTAGGGAGATAAAGTGTTGGTTTGTGCAATCAGAAGTCACATTACTGGACATGCTCATTGTCGTAGACTGTGACATGTTCCACTTACGCATTGATAACATCAACAAGTTTGTGGATGTAGTTGTTAGCTCTGTCATCATGATTGCATTATCCCCATAGAGACAGTTAGCTAACCAGAAAATATGGGTTGATGGAACGATTTACAAGTAAATGACCATAGCACTGCGTATAACACAAGACAAAGCAGTGCAGCGACAATAATCAAGTAACTTTTCTGTCTCTACAGTACATTTATACCACAATATGCAGGACCAGCACAACAAGGATCATCAGAGTACCTGAGTAAATGTTTGTTTCAACTGCTGAAACTAGATTAGAGTCTTCAGTCTCAGTAGATGCTTCTATCCTCAGGCCTCCTTAACCAGGACATGCCATCACAATTTTAAACAATTCAACACTAAATGAGCTCTGTACTTAATTGTATCTGACCTGCTATCTGTTACTGTTACTTTACATTTATTTACAGTAGTGTAATAAATATTGTCTTCTAACTGATGCTATGAAAAGATATAGATTAGATTGCAGATTTTATTTATCTAAGAAATATTAATTTGTGCAATACGTGCCATATCCTCCCAACCTAACCCCCCCTCCTGCCGCTGTGGACACTCTCTGGTCAGGTGATTTTGAAAGACACAGGCCTGGAATAATGGGATGTTTTAGAGGGCATCAGAGAGCTCATTAAGAAGCTCAGCCAAACATGCCAAACCGTCCTCGACATCAACAGTATGCATGAGCGGTCTTGCTGAATATGTCGGACAACTAACAAACAAATGAGTTTGTTTATAATGAACAACAGCAAGTTTATAATAAAATGATTCATCCATCTCAGATGTCTTCCCATATGCCCTCACCAAATTATATTTGTTGTTTTCTTTCGTCAACTACCGTCTCTCCAGTAAAGGCAATCCATTTGTCAGCTGCTATAAGTGGTGATTTTGAAAAGAGGACTGTAGCAATTTTTAATCTAATCCTTAACTGTTGTGTCAGAAGGGAGGCATTGATTATAATATACAATAATTTTCCTTTACACACAAAAACTGAAATCTGAATAACAATTTGTATACCTGACAATATGATAGCTGTAAAAATGCCAACATGCCTTTTGCAGTGTTGCCGCTCTGACCTTTGACTAAAGAACTCTTGAAAATGTTTATCCCAGTGGCTTCTATTCTATTCTTTATCCGAGTTAATTTTCTGAAAAATCAATGTGAAGTGAATTGAGCAACAGAGTAAGACATGTTGTAGCTTACAGTGATAACATCCTATGGCTGATTTATTTAAAATGTGGTTAATTCCACTAACACAGTGGCAAAGATAGGACTCTGAATTTTAATTGATGTTGGAGGCCATTTTGTTGAATGATCCAAATGGAACTGTAACAGAAGCAAGCAAATGTAGCCAATTAAACACATACCAGCTTTCAAACTTGTAGATTAAACGTTGCTTGAGATGTTGAAATGCGTCACATGCAGCAGTCCTTATGGACGGAATTACGCAAAATTTGGCAAGCCTCCAAAGACTGTGGTTGTGATGCAGGGTGTGATATTTTGTGTAAACACTTACATGAAAATATTTAAGCATAGGCATGTATTGGCCGCTGAATAATGAATGTGACACATACAGACACTTCTGTCACTGAGGAGCTTTGTAAGCTCTCGCCACTCGCAAAGTGAGGTTGTGCTGAATGCCAAGTTGGAGTAGCTCCTCCTCAAGCTTAAAAGAAAAAGAGAGACAGAAAGGGAGAGAGGGGGAGAGAGTTGACATTATTAATCCTTCATACAAAGTTAATATCAGTCTCTGTTCTTCCAGAATATTGATGCTGTTTTTGCTGGCTGTCCAGTTCACTATTTATTGGTCATTTATCACTTAAAACAGGTACATAAAGTGCCAGAGATGGGGTCTCAGACTGGAATCCCACTTAAGTCACACAAACAAAGACTTGTGACTTGACTTTAGACTTGGGTGTTGTGACTCGTTCATTTCATGGAATTATTTATTTATATCTCACACTTTTTTCAACAAACCCTCATTTGCAACGTTAAACCCCAAAAACTGTTCACCTCGCCACGTTGTCCCATTACTTTTGTCCAAGGTGACTGCTTTTCAGCTAATAGCTGTTTTCGAGGGGTCGTTGGAAAAGTGTCACAGAGCCCTATCTAACTGTGAAGTTTCCTAGTTAGAGTGCAAGATTTATTTTTCATATTTAACATTTATATTTAAGATCATTATAGGCAAATCCTCCATGTTGGTGAGGGCTTATTACAGTACACAGTCCAGCCCACTGCTGAGTAACAGCCAATTGTAATTGCGGGGGCCAATTAGCATATTATCAAAACATTTATAGCTCAACATTTACAGCTCAAAAATCCCACATTTTAGAGTTGCCACTCAGAGACTTGAGACTTGACTTGGAAAAAATGACTTGTGAACATCTCTGTAAAGAGCTTCAACTTTACAGGTTATATTAACTGTATTATCATGTATTATAACCTAAAAAGTCACTTACCTTTTTCAGCACAAGCTTCTCAACATCAGAGTGTAATCGTTCCTTTTGAGTTATGACCTTTGCTCTCAGGCCTATTACGCTGGAGGCCATCAATACATAATCTGTGGAACCCCATAAGAAACCACTGTGAGACATATTATTATGTATTTTGTAAAGGCCATATGTCTTTTAAAGGCCAAATACTTCTGTTTTGAGTCTACTGTGTGGGATATGCTTTGTGATGACCATGGGGAGGACATAGACAGCCTTGTCACCTGCGTTACGGACTACATTAACTTCTGTGTGGATAACACTGTACCCTCCAGGATTATGTGGTGCTTCTCCAACAACAAACCTCAAGCAGAAGAGGGCAGCTTTCAAGTCAAGAGACAAGGAGGAGCTGAAAGGGGTGCAAAGAGAGCTGAAAGGACTGATCAGGGATGGAAAAGACAGTCATAGGCAGAAGATGGAAAATGAGTTTCAGCAGAACAATGGTAACGAAGTCTGGAGAGGCCTTAGAGCCATCTCAGGCCAGAGCTCTCTTCCGGTGGGGGTGTGAGGTGGGCAAATGAACTGAATCACTTCTTTGACTGGTTTCATTCATCTAGGATGCAGTCTTTGACATCGACTTTGACACTCCGCTCACTGCTCCCCACCCCCAACCTCAGCATCCAGTACACATCCAGCACACGACTCCAGCCTGTCTCTCTCAACCGCCCAGGTCAGGAGGAACCTGAGGAGGATTAAACCAAGAAGGCAGTCTGTCCAGATGGCAACAGCTCAAGGGTTGTCAGGTCCTGCGAAGATCAGCTGTGTGGGGTGATGGAGCATATCTTTAACCTGAGCCTGAAGCTGGGGAGAGTTCCACAGCTCTGGAAAACCTCTTGTGTAGTAGCAGTGCCAAAAACTCCACGTCCCAAGGACCTCAACAGCTACAGGCTGGTGGCTCTGACATCCCATCTGATGAAGACCCTGGAGTGGCTGGTCCTGGCTCAGCTTTGGCCCCTGGTGAGCTCATCAATGGACCCACTTCAGTTTACCTACCAGCTTGGCACTGGAATGGATGATGCCTCATCACTGATGGGGACAACAGGGAGTACAGAGAACTGACCCAGGATTTTGTGGATTGGTACCAGCAGAACTACTTTTCCAGATCAACACTCGAAAAACCAAGGAGCTGGTGGTAGACTTCTGGACTGGATAATAAACTGGACTGGACTCACAACTCAAACGCTCTCTACAGGAAAGGGCAGAGCAGGCTGTACCTTTTGTGGAGTCTCAGGTCTTTTAGAGTGAAGGGCCCACTCTTAAAGTCTTTTTATGACTCTGTGATGGCCTCAGCCATCTTTTATAGAGTGATCTGCTGGGGCAGCAGCATCTCTGCTGGAGACAGAAAGAGACTGAACAGGCTGATCCAGAGGGCCAGCTCTGTTCTAGGATGCCCCCTGTGACCCAGTGGAGGTGGTAAGTGACAGGTGAGATACAATCCGCCTGGATCAATTGAGGGTTAAGTATCTTGCTCAAGGACACAATGGTAGAAAGTGGAGGTTTGAGCCTGTGACTTTGTGGTCATCAGGGTCACAGACAAGTGCTTTATCCACTAGGCTACTACCCCATAGCTGTAACAATTTTACTTGTTGAATCAGAGTCATTCAGTAGTGCTTTCTAAGTGGTCCTTGGCTCTTGGGCTATTTTTCTGACTATCCCTCTGACTCCCTGGTCAGAACTCTTGCAAGGAGCTCCTATGCATGGCCAGTTGATGGTGGAGTGATATTCCTTCCACTTGTGAATACTGGACCCAGTGGTGCTAACTGGATATTGTCTGGGACTTCTAGTCAAGCACTTAAGATGTTTAAAATACATCTGCAACAGTTCCACTGATATGTTTTGCAGCAATCAGGCAGCAAAGCCCTTGGCAGAGCTCTTTAATATTACCCATCATGAGATTTTCTTGTTTAAGACATTGGTATCACAAATCCTTTTTATAGCCCATCAAAATGCAACCCCCGCTGATAATAATTTGCACAGATAAGAGGTAGAATTACTTTTTAACTACTTATGGATTTCAGGTGGTTCCTACTATTTCTTCTTCAATTGTTTTTTTTCCTGTGTTACTCCACTTTATTACATATAACTATTTTATGGATTTTAATATTGTGAATCATTAATAGTTTTTTGAGATTTCCTGAGTTAAAATTTCACTTGAATAGCCTCATAGATTTACTTAAAAACAAATAGAAACGAACCACACACAATCTGTGCAACTGTGCACATCAGTGTGAACTGGTGAACTATAACAAGCATGAATGTAGATTTCCATGTGTCTGTGCTGAATACAGTTTTAGAATTGGGGCATGGTAACATTACACAGCAAAAGCAATTTTTTAATGAGCCCAGTGATCTTATGCTAACTTAAACAATATTGAACAACTTCTGTACATGAATATAAGGAATCATTTCAAATGAAGCATAAGAAGAGAACATTAATGTCCTTGGAGAAGCAACTGAAGTTGTCCCATTATTCCCAGCACAGCTTTGGGGTCATTTCATTCTAACTAGTTTGGAAGCTTTGCATGATTAGACTATTCTATATCTAGAGATGCAGCTTTACATCAAGAGTACATCAACCACATTGTGTTTGTCATCTAATTCCTAAACCAAACAAATTATTCTATTCCAAGGCCACGATAAAGATATATCTAGCCACAATCAGGGAAATTTTCCTGAGCACATGAAACTGAATGAAGTTTGATACTTTTCTGCAGTCATACTAAGCCTCGTCACATAGTGCTTTTTTTTACCTTCGTTCCAATACGAGATAACTGAGTGCAGTGCAAAGGAGGTAACACTAACTATTGTGATAGAATTAAAAGATGTGACAATGTTTTCAATTATGGCAGATGAACACTTGGCTATTTGTGTCTGCTGTGTCAAGGAGTGCTTCCTGGCCATGCCTGAATTGAGAGAATTTAATGCAGAATACTTAACTGCTACTATTGATTAACAGCTGCAGCATAATGGAACTGAAAACCTTAAGTGTGTTGTGTAGGCTTATGAGTGGTGCAGTTGTCCAAGCCAGATTTAGAGTCAATCATCCAGAGGTCATTTATGTAACTGCTAAGCCCATCAACTGAACTATGTCACTCATGTCAAGCAGTGCCAGAAAACAGGGATTCATTTGACCTGTTACAGAGTTTTTTTTCCCAGTGTTTTGCTAATAAACCATCACAAATTCAGAGATGTTAAAAATCTGTTGGGCTAGCAGCCATCTGAGCTTTTGCGTCATTCAAAGACCGGCTGGTCATACCAGGTGCAGTCTGTGAAAGCCATTAATGAGAACTTTTCGTCAGTGCCTCTCCAGCATTACATCTCAATGGCAGTGGGACGCCACATCAACTCAGCAGATTTTCCACAGTATACCTTCAAGACCTTTCGGTTTGAGACTGAAAACCTGCACAGTTATCTGTCCGTGACACTCGTAAATAGAGGCACACAGATTCGAAGACTTCTATGGTATATGATACAGTACTGTACAGCAAATCAGATTTCAGAGCCACGTGCTACTACCAGACAAAGGCAAACGCAGAAAGGCATGGATGATTATGTAGTGTATTATAGAGTCTAGTTGGAGCAATGAGTGACCTACGTGAGACAAATAAGCTGAAAAGAAACCTGTTTTCAGCTTATTTGCCTTGCCTTGACAGGATGGTTGCTGAGATAGGTCAGCACTTTTGATCTCTTAATGGCCTGATTCTTAGACTTGTGCTTCTGATTCAGACAGCTTTCTCTATGAGAAGCACCTTGTTGTGTGTTTCGCACAACAATCCTCACACCCCACCCTTCCAAAAGTACAGGGACTTTGCACGCGTGCATCAGCCCACTTCCCCACGCTACGCAAACTGATGTGTCCCCCCACATTACAAATGCTTCCGCCACCCCTAGGTGGATCAATGTTGGTTTAAAATTGGAGGAGGTTTAAGTGGCCAAAATCTGGCCTGCAAAAGAGAAAGCCTGCCAAGTAAGGATGTTCACTTGAGACAGGGCATTCAGACATCCTATTCCTGACATACACAGTTAATATAAATGTGTTAATATAAATTCAGTGTGTTGAGATGGCTCCACACTTGGAGCACAAAGGGACAAGACAGGTTTTACCACCTTATCATTTGAGAAGTCATAGCCACGTGATTGACCATTTGGGCAAAAAAGCCTGTTTTGTTTCAGGTTTACATTTTATACACTTTATACAGACAAAATTAAATGTCCCTTGATCTGAAACATTATTTTTCTATACTATCATTGTTGTTTTTATTTGCACATACAAACACGCCATTTCTCTTCATACGTTGATTAATATATCTGTACATTTTTCCATTACTGGTAGTTGGTAGGGGTCTTGTGTTGGCAATAATAATGAGCGAATCTGGTATAGCACATACTACAGCTCATTTCATATGCTGTAAGCTTTCATGAAAATCATATGGGAAATGGTGGTGTGAGGGTCTGTGCTCAAGTAAAGCTTTAAAGTTTTATGTCTAACAATGCTGAACTGAATCCAGTCTACATCATTACATGTGTACACAGCTGTAAAAATGCAGTAAACAAATAAACTGCAATAAATATTATACATTTCATGACAAACATGATGTTTACAATTGCAACAGTGTAAACCTGATCCAAGTTAAGCTAAATTCATTGCCACCACCCACTGTGGCATAAGGCCTGTTACTATCTCTGCCACATACCTGCTGGTTCAGACGTTCGGTCCATAGTGGGTGATTATGGATTTACTGGTCATTTAACAAATATTTGATTTGAATATTCACAATAAGTCATAGTAAACATAACATGGATGAGCAAGACACACCTGCTGGTGAAGATGCAGCGGCCGGGGTGGGCGAGGCTTCAACAGTGAAATTTAATGTGCACAAAAAGACATAAATAAATAATTGTCATTTATTTAATCATATAATTTATGATAATACAAATGTCCTTGATCAAACCAGATTTCTTGGGGAAAAATCATTAACTAATATATGAAATATTTTACCCTAGAAGTCATCAGTATTGCAAACTGAAATAAAACCATACATCATTTTCTATCATTTATATTACTCAGCTCATTTAAAGTATACAGAATGTAAGTAGAATTGAAGTGCAATCAGTTATATAATTACACTTCACACTTCATGTAAGTAGGATGTTCTATAGGATTATGGAAGTGACCACATGGAAAGAAAAACCCCAGGGCTGCTATGTCACAAGAATAAAATACAAAAACTGTAATTGTAGCACTCTTGTACTTAGCTAGCTCACATTCTATATGTCAGAGCAGGCTAACACACCCATTCTGGCCAGCAGATGGAGTAGAAGGAGGTGTTATTATTCAGCTAGGCCTGCTCGGAGTGAGACAATTGGGGATTCCTTAATGGATTCCTTAATTTAAGCTTTTCCTTCTAAGTTTGTGGAGTGACACCCCTTCAAAGTAACAGCCAATTGTAATTACAGGGCGTGGCCAATTGGCATATTTTTAAAATTTTTTAAATTTTGAGCTCAACATTTAGAGCTCAAAAATCCAACATTTACATACACCATTTGTGAAAGTGCAACAATTACATTTAGAGTGCCACATTAAGTTTAACACATTTAGTTCTAAATGTGTAAAACTGTGTGAAAATTGCAGCAAATTATGAAAAAATGACACCTCTTAAGTTTGTTAAGCTGTTATTACAAAGGGCTTAATTTAGAGTCGCCATTTGTAAAGGTACTTCATTTAAATCCACATTTAGAGCGCAACATTTGGACTCAAGCACAAAGACTTGGACTTAAGTAAATCTCTGCTATCTCTGCCACATACCTGCTGGTTCGGACGTTCTGTCCGTAGTGGGTGAAGGTACTGTGGAATTCACCATAAAAAAGAAAAAATGAATTAATTATGGATTTACTGGTCATTATACTAACATGTGATTTGAATATTCACACCATAGTAAACATAATGTGGATAAGCAAGACACACTTGCTGGTGAAAATGCTGTGACTGGGGTGGGCAAGGCTTCAACTGTGAAATGTACTGCCCAGAAAAAACAAATAATTGTAATTTATTTATTCATATAATTTATGATCATATAAATGTCCTTGATCAAACCAGATATATTATCTGAACTAAACATTTTTGGGGAAAAAGCATTAACTATTTTATGAAATATTACACCATAGAAGTCACCAACTTCACCAACTGTAATAAAAGCATACATCATTTTCTATCATTTATATTTCTCAGCTCATTTAAAGCATATAGAATAAATTTAAGCAAATAGAATTTAAATGCAATCAATAATGTAATTACACTTCACACTTGATGTAAGTAGGATGTCCTATGGAAGTATGGAATTGAACACAGGGGGGAAAAGACCCAGGGCTGCTATGGCACAAGAATAAATTACAAAAACTGTAATTGTAGCATTCTATTTATCAGAGCAGGGTACCACACGCATCCTGGCCAGCAGATGGAGGTGGAAAGCCAGGTTGTACCAATCAGCCGGCAATTCGCAAGGATTGTATTCCCCTCTAGTCATTTTGGCAAAGCGTGTAAAAGGTGTTTAGGGTTTCTTTGGCCAGAGAAGAAGCACCCAAAAAAGCTTTCGCTGATGCTACTTTAGAAAACCCCTCACAAAGACAAGCCGGGCTCCTTGTCTGCTAGTCGTTACATTTTAATGTTAAATCTGAATTTAGATTTAGATTTAACATTAAAATGTAACATTTAACATTTACGCAGCAAGAGAATTTACCAAAACATGACACTGTTTAACACATTTAGCTCTAAATGTGTGAAAATTTGTGAAAATTGTAAACCTCTGAATTTGTTAAGCTGTTTATACAAACAGCACCCCATAGACTTGGACTTGGGACTAAAGACATGAGATTTGACTTTACATTGTCCCTCAAAGACTTGAGACTTTACTTGTACTTGGTAAAAATGACTTATGAACATCTCTGCTATCTCTGCCACATACCTGCTGGTTCAGACGTTCTGTCCATAGTGGGTGAAGGTACTGTGGAATTCACCATGCAAAAGAAAGAAACGATTAAATAATTACGGATTTACTGGTCATTTTACTA
>JBBPDB010139608.1:0-15422 GCA_037974465.1 Brachypetersius altus
CTTTTGCCTGGTAGTGTAGGTCAGCATCAGGCAAACACCATGAAAAGCCACATCGATGCATGTTCAGTCAAAAGACAACTGAAAGAAGGTTCTGTGGATTTGAAAAAGCACAAATAGTATCACCGTGGGACCAAATGAAGATTTGATTGCATTTATGTAAAGAATTAAAGAATTGTAAAGGGCATGCCAACCTTCTGACACCTCCATATGATATACGTGTCAGGGCTGGGGACAGTAACGATACGTTGTTTCTGTTTTGGGGTTTGTTTGGGGAACTTTTATTGTGAAGAGTGAACGGGTTCTGTTAATTATAGTTACAGCTGTGTATGGTTTGTGTTAAGTGCTGGTGTTTGGTTATTGGTGGTTGGGTTTGCGTTTAATGAGTTTGGCTTTTGTGATCAGGTGTTGGTCAGCCATCATCTTTGCCTTTTGTCTCTTGTGGTTTAAAGAAATATAGGGTTTTTGAGTATCTGTGAAGAAATAAAGAAAGAAAATGAAACACTTTTACTGGTGTAAGTGCACCTGCCTTGCCTGCCTGGAGAAGGAGGGAAGACATGGCAATATGCTGTCAATCGGGCAGATTTGAATACACTACAGGAAGTCGCGCTTGGAGCATGGGGGCTCAACCCTGGTGTGGAATTTGAAAAAATGCTTCCAGGTCAGCTACGGCCTGCCCTGTGTCCCCTTGTGTGAAAACATCAAGAAAAAATATATTTATTGCCACAAAAAAGCAGTTTCCATGTTATTGTGGGGATTTCCGCATAAAACTACGAGTTTGGTTCTCAAAAACAAATCCTGATCCGTGTAAAACTGGGGGATTACTGTATGATACATTAGTATCATGTCCATTAGAGCTCGAGTTGTGTTCCGAAATTCAAATTCAGAAGTTAAGCTGACTTTCACTCCTCCAGGTGCCAGGACACGAATAAGATTTCACTGGTTTTAGATCAATCATTGTAGCTAAAACTGCTAGAGCTACTGGCGTGTGTGCTAGAACCCACAGCATGTGTGGTTTGTTACATTTTAACACTCTCAGGAGAAATACACAACAGGAAGTGGAAGGGGCGATATGACTTCAATTCTTTGACCGTAAAAGAAGAAATTATTTTTCACACAGACAGAACTTGGCGAATGACAGATACATTTGATAATTAATCGGCCAGTAGTGGATTATAGGAAGAGCCGGTAGTTGCAGGTGTATTATAGTGCGAGAATATGGTACAGAGTGGCTGAATGGGGACAGGATGTTGCTCCCAGAGGCCACGGCTGGGTGCGGTGTGTTGCTAAGTGATCTGAGTGTTATGACAGGTGGGGTCCTCATGAGGTGGCAGCAGTGTTTGATAACTTCACTCATCTGCCTCACCCTCAGGGCTACAAAACCATTTTAGATGCTTATCTCTCTACGTGCACTGGGTTAATGCGGTGTCTGGTCTAGATTATGAAGACATCCAGAGGCAGAAAGTTAAAAAAATAAATTAAAAAATGAGCCACCGAGGAAATTAGTGACTGACATCTGACAGTGACCTCGGCGTTATAACAGTGCTGTGGGTTTGATGGCACGTGATACGGGAGCGTTTGTGGTTTTTCGTCCTTTTCTCCGTCTCTTATATCTTTTCTTTGTCTATTCACACATTCCCTTACACACCTTAGCTGTCACTCCGAACTCGAGGGAAACTCGACTCACACTGCAGACAAAGAATCTCACACACACACACGTCTGCGATTCCATTTCATCCGTTCCTAAGAGAGATCATCGCTCTGTTAAATACATCTATTCTGTGTCGCTTTTTTTTTCCTCTACACCCCGATGGCTTGTAGATTAATTAACATAAATTAACACGTCAAGCTTGCATATTTACAGCACCAATTATACAGCTAATATTCTTCGAAAAGAAAAAAAAGAGTGCAGTCCACTGGGAATGAACAATGAACTTGTTGATTACATTATTATCTTGGAGCACTGGGTCAACAGCACTCAGTGTGTGTGTGTGCATGTGTGTGTATGTGCTGTCAGAATATGCTTGAATGTACATTTTATGTCAAAACGTGTCTCGATAGCCATTTCTAATAATTCAGCTGCTTTAAGGGACGTTTCTCACTGATACAGGCATTGGTTTGCTCACATACAGCTCCATAGAAAAACACTGACAACAGAATACACCAAAAATGAGGGTTTCTTCTACAATTTCGGGGGTAAAGTTTATTTTCATGTAGCTTCAAGAGTTAATGAAGGGTTATAAAGTCCCCCTGATTCTGGGCTGTGGACCAGTGTATTGGGACACCGCGGCAAGGTGAACGGTTTTAGGAGAATAACCCCTGATCTACCTAAGCTAAAAATACAAATGAAGGCTTGTTGGAAAGGTCTCCTGGAGATCTACCTTGAAGTTTCTTGCACCACGGAGAAATCGCACTTCGGAAAAGTGCTTCCAGGTCAGCTACAGCGTGCCCCGAGTCCCCTTGTGTGAAAACATCCAGGAAAAATATATTTATTGCCACAAAAAGCAAAAAAAGCCAGAAAATATTTGCAGTTTCTGTATTATTATGGGTTTCCACGTAAAACTATGAGTTCAGTTCTCAAAAAAAAAAAGAGTCCTGATTGGCGTAAAACTGGGGGATTACTGTATGATACATTAGTATCATATCCATTAGAGCTTGGGTTGTCTTCTGAAATTCAAATTCAGAAGTTAAGCTGACTTTCACTCCTCCAGGTGCCAGGACATGAATAAGCAAGTGATTTCACTAATTTTAGATAAATTATTGTAGCTAAAACTGCTGGAACTACTGATGTGTGAGCTAGAATCCAGAGTGAGTGTGGTTTTCTCATATTTTAACACTCTCAGGAGAAAATGTTACATTTGCTTTATGCAGCCGATGCCACTCGAGCCAACAGGTTTGGTCTAAAACCTAAAGCTCATGAGAAACAATCGAATATTGCAGGAAAATCAGTATTTGTTCCTATCATTGGGACATTTGGTTTTCCGCGAGAGCCAAAAACATAGCTCTCACACACATGAGCGCACACACACACATAAACACACACACTAATGTGCTCCTTTTGATTGACAGGTGTACATGCAAGGCACCTCGAGACGATGATGTCACTGCAGCCGGTCTCTCAGGAGTCCACTGGCTCGCTTGGCCTCCCGCACATGAAAGAGAACCGTTTCAGGTGGTGGGAAATGGGTCGACGATAAAAAGAAAACATTTTTTTGGCTCGCCATTGCTCCGGGAGGCCCGAGGGTACGGCTTTGATATCGAATGGATCCCCAGTCATGATTAAACGCAGCTATCTGAGACCAATGTAATACCAGAGAACAGAATACTCTCCGCCGGATGGCGATGGGATCCAGCCTCATCTCTCATCCCTCAGATATACATCTACTAACGTTCTTACCTGGGTTTCCATCATAGGAGATACGTATCTGTATCAAATCCCATTAAAATAAAGCATGAACGTGTCAAAGAATCTGTGTTTGGAATCCGCATAGACGGTTCAATAGACCTGCCTCTCTGTCTATATACTAATGCACACAGCCATTGTTTCACATTCATATCATTGCTTTAATATGGCACATACTGTTACAATGTATCTTTGAAATCATGAGACTATAATATTTTAAGAAATAAGGCAATTTGATGTGAAATCCAAGCAATTTTTGTCACGAGGGCTGGATGGAACTGGCCCTCGTGATTTACCTCGGGCAAGGAACAGGCAGGCAGGCAGGAGTCCATGCGCGAGTGTTTATTAAAGTAACCAAAAACAGAAAGCAAAATGGCGCGATGGCCCTCAGGAGTCAAAAAACAGAAGAACAGGCAGGACACAGGCAGGGAGATGAGGCGATGGAGACACAAGGGAGAACTGAAACACACAGACTATAAATACAGGACTAAATCACAGGACAGAACTCAAGGCAGGTGAACACAAAGAACACGTGACACACGCATGCAGAAGAATTCAACATAAAAGTCCCAAAAACACACAAAACAGAAAACAGTGGCCACTAATGGCCGTCAGCCGTAACACCTATTTTTAACAATAAATGTTTACATCTTACATTAACATTTTATTTGGTTGCATGGGCTCTTTTCTAAATGTACACTATGTGGCCAAATAAAGTAACCACCCACTTTTTGTGGGGTTATGTTCCAAGAGCCCCAGCATATAGTGAAATGCGGTTAAAAAATGCATAAAATGCCTATTTTTACATGGAAACCCTAAATGTTCCCCCAAATATGCACCCAAAATACTGTAATTTCATTTTAAATTCATTAGCCTTAAAGAAAATGTAAAGGTAAACCTGTATTTGTATTGTGCAGTTTACACTGAAGAATGTAAAACACTGATTACCCTTGTGTAGACTGTACTGTAAATCATGCACACACATTTTCTTTGGTATGCTCTGTCATTTTCTTTGGTATGAGCAGGTAAATACAGTAATAAATTCATTTAATTTACAGAGATAAAAAGGCAGGGCTATAAGAAGAACAAAATGAAAAACACAAGAACACTCGAGACGCTCCATGGGGAAATTCTGGTCTGCAGCTACTACACATGTGTCACAGCAAAGCAGCCAATCAGCAGCAAGGAGAAATAAATAATGTCCTTGAATTGGCTACTTTCAAACCTCCCGCCTCTGAGTACAGCTGACTGTGATGTGTCACGCCCCCTCGTCATCATGTTGCTTGTTTATGTTTGGGGCGGCGTTAAGCAGTGGCAGTTCATTCAGTTCAGGTGTTTGATTGCCTTGGTAACAAGCACATGGCACAGTGTTGGTAATTCTTCTCCAAACTGCTGCCATAAAGTTGGAACTATAAAAGGTGTGTGTCTTTTTATACTGGAACTAAAGGGCCCAAACCCTGAAAAAAGACCCGGGCCATTATTCCTCCACCACCAAACTTTACTGCTTGCAAAATACATTATTGTAGGAAGAGTTCTCCAGGTGTCCACCAAACCAGATTTTCAGATAGTGAAGTGTGTCCTAGAGGGTCAGTGTCCAACATAGTTTGGTGATTTTCCTTCTCAAACACACTTGATTCAACTCACCAGTTGTTTGCAAGGTTTATTGCATGAGTTTGAGGAAGAGAACAACCAAATTTGACTTTCCAGGACAGAACTTGGGCACTCCTGTCTTACAGTGAATTTGTGTGCAGCTGTTTGCCCATTACTCTCCATTAGACTCCTCCAGCTTATTCAAAATGTTGCTGCTAGAGTTCTAACTAAAACCAAAAAAAGAGGTCAATGACTCTAGTTCACAGGTCCCAGTTATTTGAAGGTCCACAGCTGATGTGCAAAGATGTCACAGAGTCCAAGCCAAATGAACTGGCACTTAACTTTATTGAAACCCAAAACATCTGAAATCGTTTGAAATGAGTGAGACATTTTCGCCTGCACATTTTTTTTATTGGCTCGATTTACGATTAAAAAAAAAACTCATTTTACTTCAGGAAATCAAAATGAGGGCTGGGAAAAATTATTGGCACCCATGTTTGGGGTTTACTCGCATGGTGTTTACTCGCATTCACAACCTCCCAACACCTCCGAAGCACAGAGCTGGCTTTCTGCACCTTTCCAGAGACTGTCAGCCTTGGCTCTCATCTGTCAGCAATGAGCTTATTTGTTCCAACCGTCCCTCATATTTTCTAAATTCAAATCCTCAAATCACTTCATTTTTGACTATTCTTTGGTTTATCAAAGCATTTATAAAAGGTTTTGTGCTTAAACCTTTAATACTTGATTTACTCAAACTTTTTTAAAGGTCTGTGAGCATGATATTCCACTTAACGTTTAAAAATACAACTACTTATGTTTTATAAAGCCATTTCCTTACATTTTTTAAATAAATGATATATAATATAATATATAATGAGTATATAATCATTGCTTACATTTTGATACCATTCACTCCTGCAAAAACTGTTTTGAATTCATCATGTTATTGTTGAGTTGGTTTTGTTCACTTGTTTTCTTGATGTGATCTCCACCTTGATTGTTTTTGAATGAGACACAGGACTGCCATTTATGTACATCTGCCATTACTATACATCAATTTTAAAGCCAGGGCTCAATTTAAAAACTTTGAACAAATTGTTCTAATAATATAGATATTGCACAGAATAAGCATTTAACAAATCTTAAATAGATTAATATCAAAATTAACTAAATTGTGGTTAAATTCTCTGCATGGGCATGTGCATTTAGGGGCAGCTGGTTGCCTAATGGTTAGGGAGTCACCCTTGCGATCAGATGGGTTTGAATCCTATGACCTGCTATTGGCACCTCGGAGGTATCCTTGAGCAAGGTACCATCCCCACACAATGCTCCCCAGGGTCTGTGTTTCTGGTCGCCCACTACTTTACTTGGTAAATGGGTCAAATGCAGAGAAATAACCTTTTGCTGTTCACATTGTGCTGTGGTGTGTTCACATATGACAGAATGGTCACTTCATTTCATTGAGTTTGTACCTGTACACAGCACAATGACAATACAGTTTAATCTAATCTAATCTAACGTAAAGGTGCATTGCACTCACAATGCACCTTTACCAAAACTCCAGCTTATCATGTAAGATGTATGTACCCCGCCAGGGTTTGTATTTTCTATTCCACTTTCTTTTTGTATTTTTTATTTCAAAAATCGGTGCTCAGTGCTGTATCATCTGTCTATCCATGGCATCTGTATTGTCTCAGATTTGCATTCCATTCATACTATACTAAGTATTGCACTGTTTCTGTCATTCCCTGAACTTTGTCTAATGCTATGACTGCATCCTGTGCAATAATAATCACATTTATCACAATTACCATCGTCCCACCGGGCAACAGTCTGTGTCAACCAACTGTAAGTTGCTGACAATAAAGTAACCTTGAACCTTGGAAAGGCATAGTGAAATAACAGGACCATCAACAAGCTCAAGACAAAACAGCATTGCAGTTTCTCACGCATGAACATCTGAAACTGAAAGGTGACTTTTATGGGTTGCATTCTTTCAGCAAGTGTTTAATGCTGCATCAAGCCTCTGTGGCAACACCTTTTAAAATGCGGAGGAAAACTGATGCAAACTACTCAGTCTACTAGTAAATCAATATCTCCACTCTCTGGTTCTCCCATTGTCCTGGAGCCCCTCTGGTTCTCCCATTGTCCTGGAGCCCCTCTGGTTCTCCCACTTTCATAAAGCTTCAGTTTTTACTCATATTGTAAGATGGTTTGATAAAAGAGGCTGCCAGGTGAATGTAATGTAATGTGATGGAATGTCATGTAATGCAATGCAATGTGATGGAATTTTTACTAAATTTTACTTTACTAAAACCAGAGAAAATTGGACACAAATAGGACACAAAAAGCTTTACTGGTAACTCAAATAGTGGTTTGGATTTGTTCTCTAGACCGAATCTGTTATTGCATATAATAGAGAGCATTTGTAGATCAGTACAATTGACATATTATGCAACATCTTGTTGTAAGAATAACGCACAAAATAATATAATAATAATGCAATTATTAAATTATTTAAACCTAATAAGAAATTATACATCAGAGTAGCATCAGGTTATTGTACAGGTTGTTGTACAGTGGGTGTGTTACAGGGGGGAGGAGTCACAGTAGCAAATTCAGAAGAAAAATTAAAATGCAAAAAAACTGTAGGATGTGGGCACTTTAAATCGACTTTTGTAGATTTAAGAAGCAGCTTACATTAGATCTTAAAGCTGGATGAGGGAACAGAGAGGGGGCTGAAATACTGGAAGATCCAGAAAAGTGACGTTTGATCTGGAAAACTGCTATGAAGTGACAAAAAAGACTCGAAATCTCACATAAAGGGGGCGGGTCCTGGGGGTCTAGAAATGTTCAAATCTCAACAAAACTACAGCTACAAGTGAGGAAGTGCTACTAGGGCTTCAGACTTTCATCACAGGCTGTCAGCACAAACATTAACCTGCTTCTACTGGCCTAATTAAGACTGTGAGGTCATTTGACCTTCGCCTTAAATCAAGGTCAGATTGTTCAAAACATTTCAGCACCACCCAGCCTGGACAGCACAGCAAGGACACATAACCAAGGGATTATTAAGTGATTATGTCACCATTGTTTATATACTATTGACCACTGTATGTATGTGTGAGCTGTGTAAAAAATACAGTAGTGTTTGTAGAGCAGCTTTTCTATGGTCTGTATTCCAGCAGCTTCACTCCTGATTCAGTTTCTGATGCAATGAAACAGAGTCACACACACACTCTGCTCTTCACATCACTGTTTTAATTGTTGCAACTGTAGAATAATGTAAGAGTGTTTAACATTTCCAAGGAATAATACATTATTTATATGTATTACTTTTAAATTTTCTACAAACATTTTTTTGTTTGGAATTTTGAATCATGAGGTCAATTGTGTATGAACAATAGTGACATGCACAGACACACAAATTGCAATAACCAGAAACAAAATATGCAGTTTCTTAGTTTTTTCCATGGAAAAGACATCTACTAACAGCAGACATTGAATGATACACAGTAATATTGTACCGGAGATATTGCACATGTTGCACAAGAAAAATTACACAAATGAACCCTTGCACTTATCAGTCCTTGTTACATATATGTGTGTGTTTTCTTGTATATGTGTGTGTGTGTGTGTGCGTGTGTGTGTGTGTGTGTGTGTGTGTGTGTGGTCAGCTGGTTGTAGAGTCTAACAGCGACGAAAGGAATGTCCTGCGGTATCTCTGCTTCCCACAAAGTGGGTGCAGCAGCCTGCCACTGAAGGAGCTGGTCCATGCTGTTGGAGACTCATTATGGCATCACCTTGACACTGGGTGTGAAACAATAATGCAACAAAAGCAATCAGAATGACGAATGTTAGACAAGTGAAGACAAAAGTATTGAAATTAACCAATGTGCATTAAATAATATTGATATGGGCATTAGGTTAGAGTATTTTATACTTTGTCTACTTCATTGTGGGATAATTGATTCAAAGATCAAAACGTTTGAAACCTTTGTTACTTAGTTTTGCCAGACAATCTTGTCAAATATCAAAAAAGTCTTAAAAACATTCCTAATGGTGGGACATTCTCCTGCATCATACACACACCAACCCCAGGTTTGGGAAGCTTGAAAAAAGTGCAGCTTGGATTTGTGCGCTCAGCGTCTTGAGACCATGCACAAGCATGATCCCCCTCTTTGGACTGTGTTCACTTTGTACAGTTTTGCAGAACCAAGTGCACTAAAGTCATCATCATTTAACTTTCTGTGTTGAAGAAAAGCACAACACGACTTTGTGGCTTCTTTGGAGCTGCTTTGGTTTCTAATGGAAACTACTGGACTGAAAGTAATGAAAGTAATACTGGACTTTCACAAGGATCACACCGGTATTTTAATCATAAAATAGCTATTAAATCATATTTGTATTTATTCTTTTAAGTTTTATTTAGTATACTGAGTAATATTATTGTATACGCATTATTTAATATCTTACTTCATCGGCATGGGAACAGAGACTTATACCGGCATTTTGATCATTGCAAAAAGAAACAACTGCTGGGATTCTTTAGTCCTGAGACTGTCGATCCCTCACTGGTTCAGACAACCTGTACAGTAACATTTTGTATAATATTGTTGATGTATAAAGGTTTAAACAATTGATGCAGGAACATATATGTGTGTGTGGGTGTGTCATGAAGCAACAAGTGATTTTATATAGGCCTATATATTTTCAGTGGGTAAGACCATTTATATGTCAAGAAGTTATATTGTTCCTTTATTGCTTTTTAACTTTCAGTCTTTACCATTTTAATTCCAAATATTTTTTTAATTAGGAAGAACTTAAACGCTTAAAAGCTTAAAAATTCTTATTATCTACTGCCTGCTCCCACAGAAGAGCCCCTCCTCTGGCTGAGAGGTTCTTTGGTTCTGAGTGAGAAGGTTCCAGACCTGCAGCGCTGCAGACCTGCAGATTTCCAGTGAGAACTGATCCACTAAGCACTTTAGAGGCAAAAGCTGAAACTGACTGGAACTGGTATGGTTTTCTCTAGACAAGTGTGTGTGTGTGTGTGTGTGTGTGTGTGTGTGTGTGTGTGTGTGTGTGTGTCCCCTGCAGTGCAATCTCACTTTAAATTTTTTGCAATCATTTGCTATTTATTTTTATAATAAACTTAATTACAAAATCAATTATTTTATTAAAACGTATTATATTATATATTATATATTAATAGGAGATTGTTGGTTGTGTCAAAGAGAAGAAGCCTTCAATAACAGATTAAACCTCATAAACTCAAACTTGCTTTTTTGTACGAAATAAATTGAAAATGAAAATTAAGTGTATATGACAATAGTCTGACTGAGTAGTGACGGTGTGTTCAACACACGAATGTATTAAAATTATTTTTTAAAAAGCAAGAAATCACGCACAAACACACACACAAAACGCACGTGGAAGTGCGTCGCCGTTGAGTCTGCTCTAACTCCAGTAGTATTGTTTCTTGTTTCCAACCTGTGCGTGTGTGTGTGTGTGTGTGTGTGTGTGCGTGTGTGTGTGTATGTGTGTGTGTTATGACTCCAGGGTTTGGCTTTGTTCAGCTCTATAATGTAGCTCACTCATAATTACAGCCCTGAGTAACTCTGTCTCGCGCTCTCTCTCTTTCCTCTCTCTTACCCTCTCGTTCTCTTCCTCTCTTTCTTATTTCTCTCCCTCTCCCTCCCTCTCTCTTTCTTTCCCTCTCTCTCTCTCTCTCTCTCTCTCTGTCTGTCTCCCTCCATCCTTCTCTCTCTCTCTCTCTCTCTCTCTTTCTGTGTGAACAAATATTATACATTACGAATCAATTTATACATCCGTTTAAATGATGTAAAACGAATGATTTGTGTGAAAATTATTTTATGTTGCTGAGGTGATTCTTTGAGTGTGAAGATGTGTGATGGTGTTTGAAGGTGATTGAATGTGTGTGAAGGTGACTAAAGGTGTGTGAAGGTGTGTGTGATGTGATTCTGGGTGTGCGTGGCTGTGCTCTGCTGAGGAATGTTGCAGTGTTTTCCGAGCTTCACACGCTTTAACCTTCTGACACACAAAGACCCAGAACACAGACCTTTAAAGGGAAGAATCTCCACCTAATGTGTAAATAATGTGTGGCGCATTTAGGAACTTTCATTTTAAAGAAAAAATAAACTCTGACTTCTAAGAAATATCACAAACCCAACGAAACAAACAAATAATAAACAAACAAAAAGAAACTAACAAAACCAATCAACCAAACAAATAATTGAATGAAAGAAAGAAAGAAAGAAAAAAAATGAATAAATGAATGAATCAATCAATCAATTAAAACAAACAACTAAGCATCAAGCTACGGCCACATACTAGTTCATTAATAAGCATTATTTCATTAATAAAAAAGGCTCGCAGCTGTTCTGTAGAGTTTCAGTAACGTGTTACATGGTAATACTGTTCTAATAATCTATAATAATAATAATAATAATGATAATAATAATAATAATAATAATAATAATAATAATAATAATAATAATAATAATCCCAGTACTACTGCTTCTATAGTGCTACTACTTCTAAAAGAAGAGGAAGAAGAAGAAGAAGAAGAAGAAGAAGAAGAAGAAGAAATTATTAGAATTCTTTTGCCGTCAAGGATTCATGGTATTTATTTAGTGTCTTTTATGTTGTTTATTTATTCAAATAATCTATGCATTAATCTTCCTGCCTGATCAAGTGAAAAAAAGTGAAACATTCATTCTTGTTTAATCCAGATATGTTTTAGATCCTCAAAACTTCAGAAACGATCCTGTTTACACTTCGTGTTTTTTCTCTCGTGCAGAAATCCACGCGCTGCTTTTTTCTTTGTTCTCTCTGGAGTTGCGCGGGGCGTGGATGCGTCTTAGTGCGCAGGCGCGAGGGCCGGGGCCAGCCCGTGCCCGGGAGCGTGAGCTGAAGAGTCTCGCGCGTGCTCAGAGTGTGAGAGTGGATAGTGTGTGTGAGGACTGAGAGTGTGTGACAGAGCCGCTCAGTGTGTGAGAGGACAGAGAGTGTGTGTGAGCGTTGAGAGTGTGTGCGAGAGTTCACTCAGAGTGTGTGTGAGAGTCGCCCAGAGTGTGTGTGTGGGTTGAAAGTGTGTGTGAGGGTTAAGACTGTCTGAGTGGGTTGAGGGTGTGTGTGGGAGCCGCTTACAGTGTGTGAGGTTTGAGTGTGTGTGTGAGGGGTGAGAGAGTGTGTGTGAGGGTTGAGACTGTCTGAGTGGGTTGAGAGTGTGTGTGAGGCTTGAGTGTGTGTGTGAGAGGGGTAAGAGAGTGTGTGTGAGAGGGGTGAGAGTGTGTGTGAGGGGTGAGAGTGTGTGAGTCGCTCAGGTTGGATTTTTTTTTGCTTCCTTTATAAAAATATCTGTAATTTAAAATTCAGTCCATTTGATCTGGAGATGCTCGGCTCGCGCTGATGGGCGTGGCGCGCGGACGACCATGGCTTCTCTGGCCGACAGTCTGGTGACCTCTGACCCCGCCAGGTCCGCGTTCCTGGAGTTCGGGTACCCGCGCGCGCAGCCCTACCAGCGCTACCCTCCTCCGGCGCACGCGCTGCACGAACCCGCGAGCTCCAGCGCGCAATACTGCGGGTACCAGAGCGCGGCCCAGGCGAGAGCCTTCCTACCGCACGGAGGTGGGCTGGGGCACCCGACCCCACACACAGGTGAGTGACGACCCATCAGTCAATCATACATCATTTATTGAAAACCGATTCAAACAATCACATAATGACCAATAATATAATAATATTAATTATTGTAACTGATCCAATAATTAATATATAAATTATACAATAGTTAAACTTAAAACAAAACAAACAATCAAATAAAACCAATACATTCGAAAGAAACTGATACAGTAACCCTAACCCTAACCAAACTAATTCATTTGAAACTTTTATATAAAATTTGTAAAATCAAGCACATAAACGTATGAATTCGTATAAAACTGGTACAAAATATTTCAAAGAAAACTTATAGAAAAATATAAATCTAAAATAAATATATTCATAAAAAGTGATACGATAATTAATGTAGGAAAAGTAATTGGAGTGACGCATCCTCCAGCCATTGTTTGGATTTGTGAAACTCATCAGCAGCTACTGATTTAAATTAATGTAGGACTGATCGAGTCAAACCTGGTTTCTGATGGAAACTACAAGTAATACTATACTTCAACAAGGAACACACTACTTATTAGGCATAACTTTACCGTTTACTCTTGAATGATATATGTAATTATCCTTTTTAGATTTATTTAGAGTATTTAATAATATTAATGTAGAAAACACTCACTGCTCATGTGAACAGTTTTTAGAAATTTTTTCTTTCGCAGTAGACTTTTGCACAGTAGTGCAGAATGTACTTCATTTGTACCAAACACAACTTTCAGTGTCTTTGATGTTCAAGATATTTTAATATATTTTCTATATGTATTACTTAAACGTTTAAAGACTAACACCAACTTAGCCGGGTTTGCAATTAACTGCTTTATAAAATGGACCAATAAATAAATAAAGGGGATATGCTTACAAGAATATTAATCACACCCGCACAAGTCTCATGCCTTTAGGCTCATTAGAGGTAGGCGCTGGTGCACGGGCTCATGAGCCGATTCGAATCTGTTCGTGCTCCATCTGATTGATCTTTGGTGATCGCTTTCACCACAGTTAGACACGTTTTAATAAAAAAAAACTAAAGAAAACTAAATTATTATTTAATGATTATTAGTAAAAGATTGCAGAAGCTGCAGGTAAATTACTGTTTGTTTACACCTTTTTACAGTATACAGTTAACTGAATTAATCATATGGTTGATTCAGCTAAAGTGGGACACTTTTGTCGCACATATTCTTTAGTCTGATCTTCTCCTGATCTACCCACTCCTGATCTGCTACCTGGTTCTCAGGAAGGTATAATCAGAATGATCAATTAAAAAACAGTGCGCATTTAACAAACACATTTTGGAGTCTAGGCTATGATTTTTGCTCTTTCACAGCCCACAGACCACTGGAAAGATTATATACTCCTTTTTCTTTTGTAAAACATATTTGTACTTCTTAAAAGAACTCTGCATAAAACAGCTTTGCATTATTTACACCTTCGGATGACAGGTGGATCTCTTGGATGTGGATTAAAATGTGGATTTGGATCTAAATTTTGAACTGTTGTTCGGATTTGATTTACTGTTTAGTTTTAGATTGCTTTTAAATCCAGGCCGGGTTTGTTGTTAAAGTGGGTAAATGTTGGATTTTACAGTGAATGGCTGTTATTTGGTGGGCTCCAGAGTTTTCAAGGTGTTTTGTAGTTCTGTTGTTTACGCAAATACACGTTAGGAATCATTTATACAATTGACAGCTTTAAATGTTCTGATCATGATGTTTAGATGTTCCGATCATGATATTCTGTGTTAAATATAACACGCTCATCCACTGATGTTATAATTAATGGATATTTCAATTATCCATTAATGGCTGTAGTGTGACGTGGGTGTGATTGATAACAGTGTACAGGAATGCTCGAGCGCTTGGTCCTGAAAACGGAATGAATCTGTTGAGGAAATTCTAAAAAAAAAAAATTTAAGGAAAATTTCAGTAAATGACAGTAAATTATTGTACTTTTACGTTGTTATTTTAGAGTGTACAGATGAGGTTTAGATCACCACAAGAACCCAAACTCCAATGTAATTGATTCGGATGGTCGATCCAGCAAATGCCAGATATTTGGTGAACGTCAACGATAAATAAATAAAAATGGTCACATGATTAAACTGCTGTTCCACTTCAGTTCCTGTTTCTGTTAATTTATTTAAAAGGGACAGTGTACATTAACCGACGTTCTCAATTCATGCGTCATAAAATGCAACGGATATAGCCATCAGGCTTACAATTTACATCGGCAGTCCATGGCAGGTTTACGTTATTACAAACAATTCACATAACATACATTAACAAACAATGAACATCTAGTTCACATAACACACATTATACAGAACAACAATACTGCAATGGTTCTGAAGATCTGCTGATCTTCAGTCTGAGCTTCACCTCATCCAGCCACCGGTGTCTGAGTGGGTTCTACCTAGTTCTCAGAAAGGTTCTACTGTTCTCAGGAAGCGTGTGTTTTCCCATTTCAACACGGAACCCTTTTTTCAGAAGGTTTTTTAAAGAACCATACACATTTTTTAGTGTTAGAACATTCAAATTTTAGATTCAAATTTATTAAAATATTTTATGTGCGTGTGTTCTTAAATGTTCTCGGGTGTGTGGGTGTGTTTGGCCGTTGCCATTGCTGAAGAACTTTGGAATAACTGCTTTTAAGACATCACTGAAAGTTATTATTATCATTATTATAACCGTCATTATATTATTATTATTATTATTATTATTATTATTATTATTATTATTATTATTATTAT
>JBBPDB010139617.1:0-15421 GCA_037974465.1 Brachypetersius altus
ATATATATGTGTGTATATATGTATATGTATATGTATGTATATGTATGTATATATATGTATGTATATATGTATATATATATATATATACACACAGACAGACAGCTAGTTATATAGACATACACACACATACAGATGCGCGCGTGGTTCTGAGCGGTGTAAGGTGTCGGTGTAAGGGGTGGGTGTGTGTGTCTGTGTGTGTGGGTGTGCGTATTTAGGGTCAGAGGACTGTTGGAGAGGAACACTGAACTGGCGCTGCTCCTGCTCGACTGACATCACCACCTCCTCATCTTCCTCTTCCTCTTCCTCCACCTCTCCTCCCCTTCCTCCTCCTCCTGCTGGAGTGGAGCGGCGGTTCTGCGGAAGATGCTGAAGAAAAAAGCGCCGCTGGTGAGTTTTAAACCCGACCGCCGCTTCGGGGAGCCGAACCTCCCTCACACCTCACATCGCCTGGCCCCTCACACCGACACTGACACCAGCACACGACCCGGGCCGAGCCGAGCCTTCTCGCCACCTACTTTTAGAAACAACGACCCCAAAACACAGGAAAACAGAAACCTCACTGACCTAAATCAGCTGACACAGCTAACAAGCTAACAGGCTAATCCGCTCCTTCAATATTGTACAGCTTCAGAGTCTCTTAAGACATTGTAAATACAGCATTTGGTGTTTCTTTATAATGTGTAATAATGTGTAATTAAGCGCGTTGTTAGCCGTAAAGTCTGAAAACGGAGGGCTGTAAGTTCTGAAATGTTCGTGTTCGCCTGTTAGCATGTTAGCTAGCTAACATTCAGGTGGTTATTGTAGATTTGGTCCCCGGACAGGGGTCTCTCAGACCCTCAGCTGGGGTTTATCAGACCCGTCTTTCTCACATGAGGTGGATTTCTAGCGTATAATTATTTTGGAGCCATTTTGGGCGATTTAAGGTCATATATCCAGTTATTCAGACAACTAGCCAGGGTTCCACACTGTGATTGAAAGGTAATAAGTTACCTTAAGAGCCTGTTTCTAGTGTGAGAGCTTCAAGATACAGACATATCAGTATTGCGCTTGTACCTCTACATACTGCGATTTTGATGCGTTGAGACATATTAAAAGGTGCGTATCACCACTGTTTTGGAATCAGAAAGGCGTGTCTGTAGTCTTTAAATATATTTTCAAATTGTAAAACAGTTTACGTGTTAAAAACAACCTGTTTTCGGGTCATAGGTGGACTTGCTGAAGAGCGTTAATAGAGATTACTGTTTTGATTTTGTTTCAGTTTTGTCCATATACACACTGCTCACCAGCAGCACTGACCAGTTTTTACTGCTTATTAGCAGTGATGCTAGGCCACCAAGCAACAGGGCTTCAGTGCACACTCACTGGCCACTTTGTCAGAAACACCCACCCATGTCCATTCACTCACTGGCCACTTTGTTAGAAAAAACCACTCTGTATTTTCACCCAGTGGCCACTTTATTACAAACACTACCCTGTGCTTTCAGTCACTGGGCATTGTATACTATATCATGGAGTAACTTTTTGTTAAGGAGTGTTTTGTATGCAGACGTCTGGTGCCACTTACTACCACTGTAAACAGTTTTGACTGGGCGAGTTTCACACAAGACCCAACATATAAATTATGCAGAAAATTTGAAAAAAGTGCAGAATTAACTTTAAGCAGCCCTACCAGCCTCTGCTGATGTTAAAGGTTTACAGCGGATAATTGGAGGAATGAAGCCGGTTAGGAAGTTCTTTAGTTTCCTGATAACTGAACATTGTCCTTAGTTAAACCCAGACACACACACACACACTGTGTGCTGCACGTGGTGTTTCGTATGTCTCACTCATACAAATTGCTGGGTGGATATGAGGGAGGGACATGTCCATCCATACAGGGCCTTTCAAGCCTGGTATTGGGCTGTTCTGGCTCGGACCACCGGGTTTGCTCCTAAATGCTAAATATTTTTGACCTGATGTTCTCCGATGAAACAAAAATTCCATATTGCATGAATTGCAGATTACAAAACTCTTATCAGCCGTTCCGTCTTTTTCGGTACACGATTTTCAAATGTACACATTCCACTGGGCCAAGCAGCGTATCAGTGTAATTTTTTTTTAACACATTATTCATTCTGTGATTAATTGATCAAAATTAGCGTGTTAATCACCCCATATATATATATGTTTGTACACTACCAGTCAAAAGTTTAGACACACCTTCTCATTCAGTGTTTTTTCTTTGTTTTTATTATTATCTACATTGTAGATTATTTAAAACAAACAGAATGATGAATGAACACATGAAATTGTGCAGTAAAAAAGTGTTAAACAAACCAGAATGTGTTTTGTAATAAGGTAATGATGGGCTGTTGTTTCATTTGACTTAGTTAGGCGGTTCTTGCCATAATGTGGAGTAGAACCGTAGTGGGAAGGAAGGCAAGACGAAGAACACTTGTTAAATACCATTCTGGCTCGATTCCTCATGAATCTGACTGAAAAAAGTGCAATAGGTGATGTTTTCAGTATTGATCTACAATGTAGTAAATAATAATAAACACAAAGGAAATCATTGAATGAGAAGTTTTGTCCAAACTTTTGACTGGTAGTGTACACACACAGAGACAAGTCTGATGTCAAAAACTAAATTTTATTTGCATTTTTAAAGCGTGTGCTGTGGATTTCACGGCTCTGTGCTGTCTGCCTGACTAACATTTACTGTCTGAATTTTAGGCTGGTGTATTTTGCGTTTTAGCTTCTTGTCTGTGTTTAGGCTCATTTAGTAGCTCATTTAGTAACTTAAAATATATTTATTTTGCATTTTAGGCTCATTTTGGCTTTATCTTTGTGTTTTGCATGTGTCCCACTGAGTGTGCCACACAGTCAGACAATTATTTAGATGTTCAAAGGTCACAGCACTGAGGGAAATGTCTGCACTGGTATCAGTTCTAACCAAGGACACCAGCAGCGTATTTTAAAATGGGGGCGTGGGGAACTAATGGTTTTGAAGAGCGGTATAATGGTTCTGGTGCCCATGGTTTTAACCCCCACAACTCCGTTTCCCCTCCAGCAGCTCACGCTCCACTTACAGCCTCCTCTATCTCACCTTGCGTTGCTAATGTTTTTTTTCCAGCACCAAAATGGGGGTCATTATTTGGAAACGGGCCGTTAACTCACCATTAGATGTTGAGGAGCATGAGAAACGGAGGAACTGAAAGAACTGGAGACACTATAAATGTTCTTTCACTGTTTGACTTCGCACTGGAATAATGAATCCCATATTACTAATAGACAGCAATAAAGCTGTTTATCACATTGACACTGGTGACTCTGTGTATGAGATCCATTTGCATCTTTTTGCATCTTTTTGCATCTTTCTTTTAATTTAATTCAGTTAAATTGTATTTATATAGTGCTATTTACAACCGAGTTGACACCAAGCATGTGGTGGTGGCCTAGTGGGTCGGATACTTTCCTCTGGACCAAGAGATCATGGGTTCGAATCCTACCTTCAGCATACCACCACTTGGTTGCTGAGTGTACCCTTAACGCCACGTTGCTCCAGGGAGACCGCCCCCTATAGTTAGGGAATGGAAGTCGCTTTGCATAAAAGCGTCTGCTAAATGCTGTAAATGTATGCAACTTTAGAGTCCAGGTACAAGCCCCTAGTGAGTAAGCCAAAGGTGACCAGGCCAAGAAAAAACAAGACTTAAAACAGTCTCCCATCCACCTCTGGTCAGCCTGGAGTGATAGAAATAGGGTCTCTTTTGAGATAACTGAAAAAAGAGGGCCTTCATGAATGAACACACAGACAGATTCTATGGCTAAAAGAATTGGTACAGTTAAGAGTCAATAATAGTAGCTGAGAGTCTCTAGTCCATAACAACAGAAATAGGGACAACAATCTCTGCTGGAGTTTTAAACAGCAGCTGCTCCTGGCTGGGGGAGGAGCATGTGAGGAGTCAGAACAGCCTAGCCAGTCTAGTTTATAGTAAGCAATAGGTTCACAGTGGTATTCGGGTGTTAGGCCATTCAAGGCATTAAACAGCGATATTTCATAGATGAAGGAAAGCTATTTTGGTAATGATACTTGTGTGTGTCGGATGAAAGATCGGAACCCATAGCAACACCAACATTTTTTGCACTAGATATTGCAGAACCCGAGGAACTGGCAAGATTCTAGCAGTTTCTTGACCTAGAAGAAGGACCCCGGTTTTATCTACATTGAGCAAGAGTAAATTTCGTGACATCCAGTCTTTTATATCTTTATAGCTGTCCTCAATCTTATTTAATCTAAGTTTATCATCTGGGTTGGCAGAGATACAAAGCTGTCTATTGTCCACGAAGCAGTCGAAGCTGATTCCATGTTTCTGGAGAATTATCCCTAATGGCAGCAGGTACAAAGTAAATAAATAAGGTCCTAAAACGGAACCTTGCGGGACACCATATTTTACCTTGTTGGCTGCTGAGGATTAACTCTTATTAACTGATCGCGGTCGATCAGGTATGATCTAAACCAGGATAAGGCCGTTCCAGTGACACCAACCAAGCTTTCTAGTCTGTCTAGTAGAATTGAGTAGTTTGTGGTGTCTGATGTTGCCCTATGATCAAGCAGAACCAGCAAAGAGACAAATCCTTTGTCAGTGCACAGTAAAACATTACATACTATCTTTAGTAAGGCTGTTTCTGTGCTGTGATGAGACTGGAACCCAGATTGGAATTTTTCATATGGTTCTTATGTAGTAACAAACATAACTGTTGGGCCACAACTTTTTATAAAATCTTGGATTAAAACTGTGGAGTAGAAATGGGTTGATGGTTTGAGAGCTCGCATGGATCAAGATTTGTTTTTTTCAACAGAGGCTTAATAACTGCTAGTTTAAAGTGGTTTGGTGGGTAACCAATACTAAGTCAGAAATTTAGTACTGGGAGAGGCCTGATCATTAGAATGGCTGGACTTCCTTGAGCAGGCTTGTAGGAATTGCATCGAGGTAGAAGATTTGAAGAAAAAATTCTGCTTTGAGAGAAGACGAGTTCTGCTTGTCAGACTGGATTAAAAGATGCTAGTCTCTCAACTTTGGTTTCTCTGCTCTGCATTCTTGGTCGAATGATTTTGTGACTCAACTTTTTTTTTGTATTATTATGTATAGGATACCAGACCACAGTATGGACTGGTATTGCAGTTTTATTACTGCATATTAGACCCATTTCGTCAATTTTCTGGAATTAAAAAGTCTTAAAGTCTGTAAATATTCTTTAAAATTGTGCGATTACTTCATCCATACAGGCTATATATGAAATATAAACTTTTGTTTTTGTGATGTCAGAAAAACGACACATATATCTCGTAGTTCTGGCTACAGCAGTTTGGCCTTGTTCATTCGTGTATTCATTCGCCAATACCTTTTAACGGTTAAAATAAGACTTTTTTTAAGACACCCAGTAACTCAACATGAGCTGTGATTGGTCACCCTGTCAGAAACAATGTGATTGGATAGAGGCTTATTTGCATATTGCAACAGTTTGAGATCGATATTGCAATATCGATTGGCCGGTCACCAGTCTTTTAGCAATGGGCACTCCAGATGTGGTGTGGAGGTGTGTTTAGAGTCTGAATTTAGGTTCTTAACTTTTGAACTGGAACCAAAAAGCCAATGTTACTGACACAGTATGACTTGCTGTGAGCTATAACAAAGACAGACCTTGAGTTCTAAAGAAGTAGGTCAGTGGAAATTAGATTTTTTTTTTTTCACACTGTCAGATTATTAACAGAAAAAAAGATGTTGAATGGGTTAAACATAGAACTAAATGAACAAGGCTGTTCTGAGTTATCTCGTAGGTGTTCCTGCAATAAAAGACTGCCAAGCAGTTATTCTCCCATTAGGCTGCTGCTCATGTTTGCTTTTGTTTGAGGCAGAAAAAAATCTGCCTCTCCCACTGATGGGAAGATTTTCAACGCAGCACGTTCCTGGAAAGGAACAGTTTACGGGCAAACAATTCTCTTTTGAGTTGCTCCTCCCAGGCGTCATTTGACCCGTCATTCCCGGGCAGGTGATGAATTGATGTGTTTCTTTGGATAGCTTTTGTGAAATTGATCCGTTTTGATTGCGTTCAGCCCTTTTTCTTCTCAGAAGGCCTCCTGTAGTTTTCCACTTTCCCGAAGCCTGAGATGAAGGTGGTATAATCCCTGACGGACTTGAACAGCAGACCCACATCAGGCACATATTTGCGGATTGGTGCCGTTTGACTTGCTGCAGAAACTGAATAGCCTCATTCTGAGTCGCCTCCTGGGAGTTTCTCATAGAAGTACTACAAATTTTTTCTCCCCCCCCCTCCACGTCGTTCTCAGTGTTTTTCAGAGGCTCAGCAAAGGTTGTAATCATGGTAAGTTGAACAGATTAAACTGTTTTGTTGAAGCAGGAGCGTAGTGTCCGCTAGCAATTATCACCTTGTTGTGGGTACACTTTTAATGATATGTGGTGTCAGATAAGTATACATTTCCAGATATAAATAATTGTTCATATAGATAACATTTATTAAGTGTTTATGATCTGTGTAGGATTGTGGGCAAAACATGGGGGTGGGGTGGGTGAAACCTTAAAACTGCCTGGCAAAAGTCCTGAGTTGTTCCAAAATGTTAAAAAGCCCAATAAAGGTAGCTTAAAATTGGACAGTTAGGAAGATGCTGGTTGTTCACTACTATGGGATGTGTTCGCATTTCGAGGCGTTATAATCATCGGGTTGGATACCACAGAGAGTTGCAGTGGTGCTGTCTCAATACTTACATTTTCACATTTCATATGATACCATGATATCGATATTCAATACCAAATTTGTTACCACAGGCGATTAAATTGAGGACTCTGTTTTGTATTCGAAAAACAGTAATCCCTCACTTTTACGTGGATCATCAGTCACGGATTCAGTCTAACCCGGATTTTTTTGAGAACCGAGCTGATAATGGTACACGGAAATCCCCACAATAGTGCAGAAATATCCTCTGCCCTTTTTTTGCTTTTTTGTGGCAATAAATAAATATATATATACATGTATATAGAATTTTAGTGCTAAATTATCAGCAAAAATATAATTTACTATATTTCGTAACAAATATGAGCATAAATTCAGTTACATTTCCATGTAAAATACAACTGTGTAAATATAGAAAGTGCGTCTTGAAATGGTAAAATACAGCTTTACTTGGAGGCAGGAGGTTTGAAAGTAGCCAGTCCAGAATGTTATGTAGTGCACAGGCATGAGCCTGCTGCTGCATGACTGGAGCATGACTGAACCGTGTCTTGTCTTCGTATTTTAGTGTTTTAAACCTTTCCCCCCCAATTTTCAACCGTTATCTCAATTTATTTAGTAGTAGTAAGCTGTGCCCTGTCCGAAGATGTGGGTAGAGAGAGATTTTTCAATGTTTCAGTCTTTGTTTTTGTTCGCTGCTAACACAGCTAGCAGTAGCAACCCAGTTTTTAAGCCATTTCCTCCAGACCAGAATCTACCTGTGGATCGTCTCAGTGTTTCTCTTGTTTTTCGTTTTTTCCATATAAGGGTAATGCCTTAAACTGAGTTTAAAATGGAATTAAAGTGTTCTGGGAGCATATTTGGGGGCATTTTTAGGGTGTGCGCCATAAAGAGAGGCATTTTTAGGCATTTGTTTTACCAAAACACAAAGCGTTTTTTCACTAGACGTGGGTGCTCTTGGAATATAGAATTATTCAGAAATCCAGACTGTGCTGTTCAAAAGTCAATAATATAAACACAGTGTGAATGCAGTCTGTGAACTGAATCACATCATAAATCATTACATAATTTCACTTTTTTTACAGGTGTTTTCATGATGTAGTTTGGAGAGCAGAGAGAGAGATTGGAGATTCATTCTGTATTTAGTAGTTCTTTGTTCAGTAGTGTTGTATTTATTAGTTCTGTAATCAGTGGTGCTGTTTTAATGAGCCTGTATTCAGTAGTGCGATGTTCAGTGGTGCTGTATTTAGATGTGCTGTAGTAGTTCAGTAGTGATATTTGCATTTGCATTTACATTTACGGCATTTAGCTGTCGCTCTTATCCAGAGTGACGTACATCAGTGCTCAAAAGCTGGACCTACTTTTCAGTGGTGTCGTACTCAGTAGTGCTGTATTCAGGCCCCAGTCTTTGTTTTCGGCGCTCAGTTGGGCTCAGTAATGTTGCGTCTCTGCGCCTCACAGGCTTCACTGTCGGTGTGAATTTTCCCATCAGGTTTGAGGTTTATCTCTGGAATTCACGCTGAGAGTGGACCATGAACCGCAGCCTGGAAAAAAAGTTCAACAGGACCAGATACCGGATCTGAGGCGGGGTTTTATGTCGATTTAAAGCTTCAGTATCTCACATGCATAGAAAAGGGTGGTGGAGGCGAGTGTGTACTGAAGCCTTAAGCAAAGCATTTTCTCTCAAATCATGGTGGGATCAAGGGTGTGTCGTCCCAGAGGAGGTTTCGTTTGTCAGGCCATACAGAATAAAACATTGACAATAGACAATAGAAAGTGAACAGCTGGTCTCAATGACTCAACAAAAGCTAGGAAAAACTAGGTGAACATTGACCACTTCTTTGAATCAGCAGGGCTTAGATCATAGTTTGCATGATTTTGCATATTGAAATTTTCCTTCTGCTGTCTTATAGTCGGAAACGTAAAAGTTACATCAAGTATTTTATTCATGTCAAATGATACTATCTTGGCATATTGAGCAGATTATGTGAAAGAAGTCTGCACAGAACAAATGTTTGACTGTGACAGACTGCAAAGAGAAAATGTGAAGAATTTGGAGGTCAACACTTCTGTACTGTACATTTAGAGCCTGAGATTTGGTCAAGCCCTGTGTGTGAGACTCATTCACTGATTGTAGAAGCAGCCGGAGAGTGAGTGGCTGATCCAAGTCTAAACGAATGTCATCTTTAATTAAGGGGAATCCTCTCAGCCGTGCACACACACACACACACACTGTTACATAAAACGCTTTGCTTTATCTTTGCTGTGTGTAAGCCTGTGCGTGTGTGTGTGTGGGCTCGGTGTGCGGGTTTTTTGGAGGGTTCGTGTTGGATGAATAGGTTAGACCTGACAAACAGGTAGATCTTTTCTTTTCTACCTGTTCCCACCCTCCTTTTGTCTTTCAGCAGATCTGCATCCGGGTAAGCCCTTTAGAGCCGCAGGTAGTAGAAATCTGTCCACTTGTTTGTGCTCGATGTTTTGTCTGACTAGAAAGACTGTCCCTTGATTCCTCAGGGTATTTGTTTGCTTGATTTTCTGTTTATTCACTGTGATTGTTATTTATATGTTACTCATTTGTTTATTTCTTTAAATGCACTGATGATGGGAGTTCTGGGCTGGTTCTGGTATCCAATTTTTTAATCGACGTGCGCTTTTGTCCCGTCAAACCTCTCCTATAATTAGCTGTTTAATGTGTAAACAGAGATGGTTCGGAGTGGGTTTGGTGTAGAACTGTAGAACAGTCAGAGCAGTTCACAGTGGAGGTGAACATGAAATGTTTATGGTTGTGCTGCCTGATGCCTGAGACATTGTTCTGCCAGAATTCTGAGAAGCCTTCGGTATTAAAAAATAACCCACTCGTGGTGGAGTGATGCATGCAAAGGCAAAATAAGATAAAAAGAACTTTATCTATGCAGAGGAAAGTTCTTTGTCATGAAAATGCTCAGTGCAGCAAGAAGTATTTAAAGCAAGATTTATAAAAGAAAGACAATTACAATAGTGCAAACAAAAATGGAAAAACCATAAAATAGCATAAAATAATATATCTGTATCTTACACTGCTGTGTTTAAGGCTTTGGTGTACTGGAGGGGAAGAGAGGGGATGTGCATGAAGCAGAGAAGCTTCTCCTCTCAGACACCTCTGCCAGTGAAAAGTGATTTAATTCTGATTCACTATTTTACCATCATCAACATCCATTAAACGCTCAGAGATATGTGGATCTTCACCGGAGACGGGGCGGGGGTAGAGAATAAAACGACTGGATTTGTGTTTGGGTCTGGTTCCACTCGCCACCACTGCGAAGAAATGACCGTCAGTTGAGCGGAGAATACAAAACATCAGCAGGGTGCTTCAGTTGGGCTGTTCCTGCCTGTTTTTATTTCATTGTGTCAGTTGTATTGGATATATAGAATTAAATAATTATAGTGTGCTTTACTACAGTGACACATGAGTGCCTTAATGAAAGTATGGAGCTAAGAGTGCAGCTGTAATTAGGCTCATTGCTCAAGCTGGTTTTGTCTAGAACCTAAAAGCAAGGGTTTCTGTTCTAGGTGTTTGTTACGAATAGCGTCACTGTTTGTGTTCCCATATGTCTAAATGAATGAATGAACCTCATGTTACTAGCGTACATTTATCTTTGGTTTTAGGTGTGTTATTTGACGCACTGCCTGGTTTACTGATACCGGTCCCTCCAGCCTGCGTTTGCCAAGTCTGTCTACAACGGTTTAGCCCTGCCGCCTCATGCCAAAGTGATAAGGAGTCTGAATTGAATTAAAGTTGTTTTTTAAACGTACAACCACACAAATGTTGCAAATGGAGAGAAAAAACTGAATTGTGTGAGATGTCTGACCAGGCTTACTGCAGTTTAACTGATCTCACGAAGCAGTTGCTCATCTCCGCTCTGGGAATTGGCCTGATCTGTAAATCCCACAGTATGTGAGGACAGACTGGATTATACTGGTGGTGTCTTTCAGTTTTAGCTCATGTAACGGGTGTAACCCCTCTTTGCACGTAGTATGGGCGGTACTTACACCACAGTAGTAGAACAGGGGGAAAATATATGGGCCAAATCAGGCAGATTCTAGATGCGTAGGAGCGTAGCGTGTCTGACAACAGAGGACTCGGACACAGTAGGTATATGAAGCAACAATTGATATTTATTAACTAGTTTACAACTAGAGCGCTGGAGCAACTGGAGCGCGCTTTTGCTAAATAAAATAAATGAGCTCAGTGTTGTATTGTCTTTTGTGTCTCTTTGTAGGGTCAGTTCGGTCTGTCAGAGGTTCAGTAGTCAGTTTGCGTGGTTGTAACCAGTCGGGTTACAATCTACCAGTTCATGCGGTTCTTTGGGCCGGGGCTCGCCATCCAGTACTGGAAAAGAGATCCTCGATTCTTCTCCGGTCTTCGGAGTCGATTCAACCTGAAAAATCTCGATTCAACAAAAAAAACCTGACCTGGGGACCAGGTCAGAACACAGTAGTTTAACACAGTAGTTTAACACTGAGCTGTGATGACTGTAGCTTATTACTACTAATGTTTCTAGGTTCCCTTCAAAATATTCTCCGTTGTACAACGTATTCATTCTAATTTTCCAAGTGCATAGAACTCACCACGCGAAGCAACACAGGCTACATACGGCTTCACAGGGCTCAAAGGGGCCTACAGCTGTACTACTTACAGCTTACAGTTCTCTAAAACTTTGGATATTTTCACCGAAAAGACTGTTTCTCCTCTGTCTGTGTCTCTGGCTCTCTCTGACTCGTGCACGCAGGCACAAACAGGTGTCCGTGCGCAGCACACAGGTAGGGGGAGGGTTAGAGTAGTCACCGATTGGCTGCTGAGTGCATCTTACATACACATGAAATGGCTCATTTTTATCTCTAGACTATTTATCACATGAATTGACTTTCATCCCCATACTTTTTATCTGTATTTATTATATTTAATTGCTTTCTATCAATATTTATTCCCTTTGAAAAAAGGGGTGTTTGTAATCAATATACCACCAATATTTATGTCTTTTAATCACAGTTTTAACACTGGGTTACTCTCATCTCGAAAGTTAAAAATATGGATTAATCCACCGCTGTTCTCCTCTTCCTGTGGAGTGAATTGACATAAATACAGCCCCCCGTATCAAAATACAGACCTAATGTTGTGTTGCACTTGTATCAACCGTTTGGAACGTATAATGTCCTAATTGTTGCAAAAACAAATGATATTTGTGTCTCTTAAACCTGCTAAAATGCATAGCTTGCAATATCAGTATTGTGATTTTATTGCTACATACGGTTTTCCTGAAAAGGACTATATAATCACTTCTCGGGAATTAAAGAGTCTGTAAATATTGTTGCAAATGCTACGTTTACTCTGCCGATCCATAAAATAAAATACAAAAACAGCCTGTTTTCAAATATTTTCTGTGATTTTACATTATTCAGCCTAAAGCCGTGCCCATTTTACAATCATAATTTTTGTGATGTCACAAAACAACACTTAATGTGTGTTTTTCTGTTTGTCTGTTTTCCAGCTTGCTGAGTGTCAACCCCAGAGTGAAGATGAGACCATGGTTCCGGTACTAACATCGAAAAAAGCCAGTGAACTACCTGTGAATGAAGTTGCGTGTTCTCTGCAGGTATCCAGATTTGTTTCCTTCTTCACTGATTTCGACTAGGGAGCTTTCCTTTCTTTTTAAAAGGCACTCTATTTCTAAACTGTGTTTGTAGGAATTGTTTACACCAGTGGTCCCCAACCCCCGGGCCGTGGGTCATGTGGTACCGGTCCGCCGGCTGCGCAGAAAAAAAAACGGCAGATGTTACCCGTGTTGTGTTGTCGACTCGTTGTTATGGAAATGCTGTTAATAAAGCTGCGAGTCCACACTGGATTTACGTTTATTATTGTATTTTAAAGATACCACATTATTATATTTTTAACAAATCCCCATTTTTATGTGTATCATCGATTTGTATAATATACGTATATTTATCTGCTACTCCTTAAAGGCCGGGCCGTGAACATAGTTTCTGATATTAAACCGGTCCGTGACCAAATAAAGGTTGGGGACCGCTGCTTTACACGGTGGTGGATCAAGAGGTTTAAGGCTGGGGAGGTGTTTGGGTGGGCAGTTTTGATCGGATAAACACACCATGTTGGTAGGAACTTGTAGGACCAACCCTGTCTCTTCAACAACAAGCTGAGCAGCTGTTCTGCAGCACCAGTATCAGCTATGGCTTCAGAAAATTCATTTAAGAAAAGTGGCCAGTTTATAGTCACATCACACAGCGTGAAATTCTTGCTCTGCATTTAACCCATTTACCAAGTGGATACAGATTTTGATCGGTTGATCAGGGGCTGCATATTGGTTTAAAGTTTCCATTTATGTGGTCACGTCGAATCTGTAATGTATGCTAGCCAGCTCACTTAGCCACACTGAGGCTGTATCTTTACTTTTCTGGATGTAAAATGTGTTCATACTATGCCAAAAGGACAGTAGTGTGTTAGGTGTGTTACCCAGCAGGTTTGTGCTGAACAGAGTTTGTTTTCCTTTCATTCTCTTGAGCGGAAATGCATTTCTAGCATATTACTACTTTTTTGTGTTACTGGGGTCATCAGAAAGCAGTCTGATTAGATGAGGCTGAGCTGCAAGGGTCAGATTACGGAGTAGTAATCAAGCCTAGTTCTGGTATTTCACTGAAAGAGAAATATAGTACAGGACTAGTAAACTCAAGTTTGTTTATGTATCCGTTATCATAGACAAAGGTCATTCAGTGCTTTACCGGAGTGGCCGAATCTTCCCTTCTCCTCACTTCACTTCACTTCCTGGCCTGCACAGAGCTCTAATCTCACTCCCTTGGGATAAACTGAAAGGGAGATTCTAATAAATGCTTTAAAGACTGAATGGGCACAAATTCCACAGATACGCCAAAATCTTGTGGAAAGCCTTCCAAGAAGAGCGTAAGCTGTTTTCGCTGCAAAGGGGGACCAGCTCTGTGTGTTCGAATGTCATTAAAGTCCTTGTTGGTGTGATGGTCAGGCGTCCCATTTCCTTTGTCCATACAATGTATCTTGCATGTTAATTTCTCAAGAGTTTACAACCTCTGCCTCACTTATACCCTTTTTCCACTACACTGGTGCTGGTTCTGGTGCTCGTCCGGAGCTGAACTGGGAACAAGCCGAGAACTGGTCCACATTTACACTAGACAGGAGCTCGGGGGTAGCTGCGTGAGAATACGTGACAGGCCACGCCCACTAAACAGAAACAAACATGGCCGAACTCAGTCCCTGTGTGCTGGTTATTCTCCAAACTTTATTTTAGAATTTATTTCAGGATCCAAATGCGGCTTATTCAGTGGGTTATTACCATTGAAAGAGGTTGACATAGACAACGTTTACGTGCAAGACTCCGCCCACTGCTCGTGACGTCACGGGTTCTCGCTACAAGACCAGCAGAGTTTAGGTGCTGGTTCGGGAGCCAGTGCAGTGGAAAAAGGGTTTACGGTGCCTCTTTTTCTGTGCATTCAGAAGGTTAAATGCAAAGTCACCAAGCGCAGGAAGTTTGAGTTACGTCAGCTTGTTGGGCTCGTTACTGTGCTTGGATCTGATAAGCAGTGAAGACCTGCAGATATCTGTCCTGAGAACAAGCAGATCTTTAAGAGATGTGTGATTGACGGTTTGTTCGTCAGAGACCTTTATTTTTAATGGTTGTAGATCCGTTGTCTATAGATGAACTATTTTTATTTTACAATTTTATAGAAACCCCACAAATAGACGGCACTCATTATGAAAAATACTTGCAACCCAAGAATTGTTACATATGTTCTTTTTCTTGAAGATCTGTACAAATATTACAGATACAAATGAATAAATAATACCTTCTAAATCATTTTTAACCATGTTCTCTGTGGTGAGAGGAAAATGAGCTCCGCTGGAGCTGGGTGAAGTTTTGACTTTACTGATAATTGAGTCACACACCATGCCACACTGTTTAAGGCCCTTTTTAGCTGTGGAGTGTGTGAAGCTGGTCAGACGGACGTGGTGAAGGTGTGTGCGTGTGTATGTTCTCATGTGATACACAATAGTCAGGCGGACGCGGTCAGCGTCATCTGACCCTCAGGCCAAAACCACCCAGTCAGCAGATCCAGGGACAATCCAGACTCGAGCGGTTACACGACCCCAACTGTGGGCAGAAACCTGGACAGACAGAAAGAACTGGACTGTTGTCTTTAGCGCTAACTTTATTACAGCATCTGCAACTTAGAACATTCTAATCTTTCCTGTTTAGTTATATGCAGCTTTAAAACTAATTTTAAGTGATTAACCTGTATAGTCATGCCTGAACCACACAATGTGATTGATGTAAAATTCTTTCTCTGCATTTAATCCATTTACCAAGTGAGGCAGGGGGCTTCTGCCAGTGAGTAATTGAAAATAAATAAAAATAAAAAGAACATTGCAGTTTTCATTTTAGTGAGTTATCTTTGTTTGAGGTTGATTTTAATGATGAAATTGTGTTTTTGGCTGGTTTTAGTGAAGTATCTGTGTGTTAGGCTTAGGGCTGGGCGATTAATCGAAAAGTAATCAAAATCGACATTCAGAACCTATAATAGATCAAATTTTTCCAGGTCGATTATACCGATTACATTCCCTTTAAAAACACTACCGCGTGTGCAGTCACGTGACCCCGCTCCGTTATGTTAC
>JBBPDB010139712.1:0-15413 GCA_037974465.1 Brachypetersius altus
ACAGTATCTCCTAGGTGTATTCTCGCATGTTGGGCCCACGTGCCCTTTTTCTGTTCTGAATAAAGCCTTGAAAACCTGAACATGTCGTTCTGCTCCGGCGTCCTCAGTTTCCCCTTAACCCCACAGGAGAGAGACGTGACACAGGGGTTGCCTGGCATTGACAAGGAACCCAATTATTCTAAATTGCTTTGATTCTCCTGAGGAATATAATGGAAAGCGAACAAATATGCAAAATCAGTTATCACTTTTCATGCAGGGTAGGTTAACTTCATCAGAACATATTTAAGAGCAGAAAAAAGCATAAATAGACAAAACTTGACTGGTGCATTTCATGAAGTATCTTTTTTGCTGTGTCCCTGGTATGTGTTGTACTGCCATTCCCACTGAAATGTGTTATTTCTGTGGCCATATATTGTCTTTCTGAAACCGATTCGGTTTATTTAGTTTTTTATTTATTATTATTTTGTTTGTTCCTGATTTGTGTGGGTGTATAGTTTAGAGACATTTGACAACCTCTCTTTTTCCCCTCTTCTTCTTGTGACCCCGTCTATAGGACTGATACATTACGCCCTTTCTGACTGGATGCCAGCAGATGTAAGCAGTTCTTATAGCATCAGTCCTAACTAATGAAATTTCACTAAAAACAGTGTCTCTCTCTCTACTCTGCTCTTTCTCATGTGTACACCCCCACACACAGCTGGACATCTGGCAGCCCTAGAGGTCAACTTACATCTCCTGTTATTTAAGTGTTTGACCCAGAGTCAGACTGCCCTTCAGGAGAGAGCACAGAGAGCACCTGATGGCACCGCTCATTACTGCCAAGCCTCAGGTCTCCAATCACTTCAGTGGCTGCAGGTGACACAACAGTGACCCGGAGCCAAAAAACAATCAGAAATATCTAATCAATAAAACTGCTGTCAAGAAAACTAACAACTAGTGTCGCATCAGTTTACTGTTAAACGAATGAATTGAACTTTAGCAAAAAAATCATTGAACTGTGTATGTTTTTTACTATATAATCAATATTTTACTATTATGTCAACCCTGACACCCCAAAAGTGGTGTGTAAATTTCAGTGAGACTTTTAAAAATTGCCTTTAAAAATGGCCTTCAAAATCGATGGCAAATTTAGGTTTAATCTCAGAAAAACTGACATTTTTTTTATAATTCTGTATCCAATTTGTGTTTCTTACTGCAATACTCAGCATGTTTATGCAGACATATCCCTGTGTGTCAAGCAGCCCTGACCTGGTCTGAGGGCTCTGAGCAGGTGACTCAGTCCACATTGGTGCATGGACTGTGTGAGGCTCACTCCACAGGGCGAGGTCATGTAGAGACTGTCAGAATCCTCTAGCTTACCCCAGTGATGTTCTCTATGAAAGATATTCTTATCTAAAAGAATGCATTGGCATGCTTGCGTACCGCAATTGGAGCACACATAGGAGAACATCAGGAGGATTGCGTGAATAAGAAGTCGTTTCACAGCATGTTCATGTATTTGATCATATTTCATCTGTAATGTAGGCCCAAATTATTTTGTCCTTTAACACATGGTTAATCATTGTCATGATAAACAGTTCCTTTAATGAAAGTTCCCGCAGTTTGTGTTGGTGCTGAAGGTGCCAGATGTCATGCTGAGCTTTGTTTGGTGTTCCTGTGTCATGTAGCACCAAAGTTACTGTAAAACATGTAATGCTAATAATAATAACCTATACTGGGGTTTTAAAAATGATGTCACAAGCGAATGAACATAAAGAACAAAAATAAACACATTTATTTCTGAACCCGAGAGAACGTTCATGATAGTCTCCGCCCACAAGTGGGTGGGGAAAACCCGCAGAAAGACACTCCAAGAGAAAGAGCAGCAAACAACGAACTTGTAGGAGAACAAACACGTCGCCGTGCTTTACCCCAGTGATCACCCCACGGCAGGCAGGCATCCATAACTGTGAACTCTTTATTTACAAAATAGAAAACAAAAACCTGGCTCGATGGCCAATACTCGCTTAAAAAACAGAGATGTGATTTTAAGCGAGGCGATGAACCGACAACGAAGGCCCACATAAACTGAACTTAAATACATGACAGAACATGACACAGACAGAAACCAATCACCCAAACTAAACACAGGACAGTTGAAACTGAGAAACAAGACACAAACATGCACAAAATTCAAAATAAAAGCCCCCAAAACAAAACCAAAACAGTTGCCCCTACCGGCCACTGGCCGAGACATGACAACTACTAGTAGATTGCTTTATTCTCTGCTTTGTTTTCCTCTTTTCTACCTATCAAAAAATGTAACCTGACTCGGAGAGATTTGCACAATAATTCAAATCTGTATGGACTGCTGGTCTCATGCATGAATAGCAAATAAAAATCTTGAATCTTGAAATAAAAGGGTTCTAAGAGTTCTAAGGGTTAAAGACAGTTGAAGACAGTTTTCGTATGATGGTAAAATGTTAAAATGGCCTGAACTCCTTTGTCAAACGATACAATTAAATGGAAAGGTGACGTGTATGATTCACACCCTTTCTTTTGTAGAATGTTAATGATCTGATCAACCACCACTGTATATTTCTCACATCATGCTGGACTGTAAAAGTTTCTATTGTTCACAATATGGCTCACAGTCACACCTGTACATGCTTGTAAGGTGGCAGTGGCATGTGTGGTTCTCCATAACATTGCCACTGTTTAAAGGTAAAAAATGCCATTCCAACTGCTGATGACACTTGATATAGAGGATGTAATAATGTTCACCTTGCAGGAAGACTCATCAGATAGACTTTCACAAATACATTTCCACCAATAAAACTAGGGCTGCATGAGGAAAACATGCGATATGCGATAATGTTGTTGAGTGTAGCGATGTCGATATCACATGCGATAAGTGAGTAAAAATGTATCCAGTATGGTGTTAATGTTTTTCTGCTTTGGATTTGCTGGTAACAGACTCCAGACGTTGACTAGTCTCTGCTTAAAAAACAATGAAATGCAATTTTTCCATTCCAACATGTTTTGAACAAATTTACTTAAACAGAGCAGTTTAATGCCTCCCATAAAACATTTGAACTATTGAACATAGTTAAAAAAAATTATTTAAAAATTAATTTAAAATTTTTTATTTAAATTATAAGCAATAGCAAAACAGCAAATGGTACAATCTATAACAGTAGCACAGAAGATGAAGCAGCAAATATGTTGATATCGCAATATATTTTGCAGCCCTAAATAAAATACACATTATTTTTTTTTGTTTCATTTATTGGAATTCTCCATTTCCTAAAAACATGTTTGTAAAATGTTACAGATGGTAGAGAAATATTCAAAGTCAAAGTATACTGTCATCTTAGATGACATGTATATAGTGAGATGAGAGGACATGGCTCCATATTGAACAGAATATAAAAAGTGTAAACATATCTAAATAAACTCTAATCTAGAAGCAAACATGTGCAGTTGGTACAAGGATGTGTAATAAGATGAATACTGATGGTTGCTGTATGGCAATGGCAATGACCCTTTGGTCAATAAGTCTCTACAGTATTGATTAAAGGCTAGTCGGTGTATAGCAATGGATTTTTTGTCATGTTCCAATTTCAAGTTTGAAGTTTTTTTTTTATGATTATTTGTCGCATTTCTGCTAGATAAACTCAATCATACTCTTATAGACAATCAGATCTAGCCTGCCTAGCAAAACACAGAGAACAAGCATAGCATGCAGGATTCAGCATCATTCGTTTTATAAGTAAAGTGGCCCCTTACAGTCATGCGTCAACTCATCCTTGCTCAAGGTTACCTCACTGGTGCCCCTAGCAGTCATGGGATTTGAACCCACAACCTTCTGATCACAGGGGCAACTCCCTAATTACTAGACCACCAGCGGTCATATTTTTTTCATAAATATTTCTTTTAATAACAAAGGACTGCCCTTTGGGGTCTCTGAGAAGTCTGAGTGGATGTGGCCATGGCTGGGGAGAGTGACTGATTTAGCTTGAAGGATTATTGTCAACAAATATATACGCTTATGTTTGCCATTGTTAAATAGACATTGTGACATGGTGGATATATGGATGCTGTGTTGTCATTGTGTCACATTTGAGTCACATTGAATATTGTTTGGGGCTTGCTCACAGATGCATACCTTAAAGATGTAGAAATTAAAAAAATTAAAAAATATAAAAATAAATTTTTTTAAATGATAGAAGTAAAAAAAGGTGTGCTATAATATACAAGTAGAATATTGCACTAGACCAAGAATATCAAAATATACATATATATTGCACATATTGCAAGAAAATACATGTATATTACATATATATACACACAAACATACACATACATGCATGTGTACATACATACACACACACACACATATATATATATATGCATATACATATATTTATTGCGCTAAAAATGACCAAAGTCATATTGAAAAAAATGTCAAAAGCGAACAACTGTTGTGTCAACATCTAAACCCTGATAAATCCACAAAACTACTATCAGTCATCACTAGACTTACTAGTGAGCCTCTTCCGTCATCTTTCATAATATCGGCCCTTATTCTGTTTGTTGTGAACACATGAATGTGCAGTAAGTATAGGCTACACACCACATTTGTACTGAGTATTATATGTACTGATAGCATATTTTCTTATATTTCATCCTTAATCCTTGGAGTCTGCTTCTGAACGTTTAACATTTTAAATGGTATGTGTGTGTTTGTGTGTCCACAGTGACATACGACCTGTCATTAAGACACAGTATGCCAAGGTCTGTCTGTAGCCATAAACATGTCACAGTGCTTTTAACAAGTCAGTGGCTACTAAAGTAATGCAGTGATTGAATTTGAAACATTAAATCATTGTAAATCAAATATATTTCCTCACATTCTTTGAGTGGTTTACTGAAAGCAGAGAGGCATTTGCCACCTCCCCCATTATTTTCCGCATTTCACCTCAGTTTAGATGTGTGTGGACAGTTAGAAGAAGTCTGTTTGTGGCTGCCTGAGGCAAAGCCTGGAGCTGGCTGTCTGACTACCAGTCCTAAGCTGCCTCCCCGCTCCGCTCTCTGGCCTCAGGCCTTTTCGTCCGCTGCCCCTGCTTTGCTAGATGTGCTCCATTGGCTCTTCCTCCCTTGTTATGTAAGCCTGAGCCTGGGGACCTGTACAGTTGTACGGTGCTTTTCTACAAGCATCTGCTTGCTGTCACAAAGCTTAAGCACCGAAAAGACTCCTCTCTGCTCAGTACTCTCAGAGCTGTCCGGTTGATGGAGTCCTAATTGGACACCTGCAAATAAGGTAGACCAAGGCACAAAAGAGGCAAGTCTTTTATAGCAAATGACACCGCGCACGATGAGAGGGGGCTTTCTTCTCCAGGATTTGGCTAAGCAGTGTCATTTATCATGTTTTGTTGAGGCCGAACTGAAGAGATGGTGACCTTTTATGGTCTGTGCTCAGAGCCTGTTGGATGAATGGGGAGTTTATTATTGGGCCTCACAGCTTCAGGCTCTTGCTGGGTTTTTTTGTTACAACGGGTGATGGACAGCAGTGGAGGCTTTGAATTAGGGATGAAGGTAAGAACCAGGGAGGATTTGTAAGCAGTTCTGGGTGTTTATGTGTGGAATTCTTTTATATATGTTTCAAAGGGAATTTCTGGCCCTTTTTCTGCTATATTCTGTAACATAGAAGTATATCCCTCAGTCTCATCAGTCTGATAGGAGTTTATTTGTGTTTTCACCCCCTACTAAAATACCTGACATGTATTATGCAAACACATCATACAATAACTACCAATCCCAGTGGTAGCAAACAATACAGACCTAGCCTGGGCTATAGGCTAAAATTAGGGGTGTCGAATTAACGGGTTAATTATGATCAACTAATCTCTGAAAAAAATATAACGTGTTTAAAAAAAAAATTTACGCTGATTAATCGCATCACATGTCTTTAGTGTCCTGTCAAATCATGCTACCCAACAATTGTGCTACCATGCCCTTCTGCGCATGTGCAGTCCCACAGTCTTGGGATTCAGTGCCACACCCGTAAATCTATGTTACCTTGGAGACTGACAGCTGTATAAGCTTCAAGGGAACATTTTTCCGCGGGGTAGCATGAATCGATAGGCTCTGCTGTCGCATTGCGCTACAGTAGCATTTTTTGTCACGGCGTCAGATCACTCTGCGTCTATGTACACTAATGATCAAAAGTTTTAGAACACCCCAGTTTTTTTTTTTGTATTGAAATTCAAGGGGTTCAGTGTCTCACTGTTCATTCTGCAGAAAGTTCTTCCAGCTCTGCTGCTGCAGAAGTTCCCAGAAGTGTGCGGCTCTTATTGGCTGCTCTACTCTCACTCTTCTGTCCAGTTCATCCTAAAGCAGCTCGATGGAGTTTAAGTCTGGAGACCTCTGGCCACTCCATGTTCTCCAGCTCTCCATCTTGTTCTTGTTTCTAAGGTAGATCTGCAGAGCATGGACTTATGTTTAGGGACACTATCTTGCTGTAAGACAAACCCAACTGCATGGAGCTCCAGAATTATTTCCCACTTCTGGGTAACCTCACCATTTTTAAACCTCTGGCAGTTCAGCGCTGTCCTTTGTACCATTTCATGCTCTTTATTGGACTTGAACTGTTTGAATTTCCATTAAAAAAAAGCTTGAAACACTGGGGTGTTCTAAAACTTTTGACCAGTAGCGTACATTGTCTTACACTGCACCTAATAGATGGACTTAATTCTATCATTGTTCTTGCTGAGCCATTTTTCCCCTCAGCATATTAGGCCATATTTCTGATTGCTCTTTTAAATAAAAGAGACCTTGAAAGTCTGGAATGTTGGCTATTCATTCCTTCAAATGTCAAAATTCATTAAAAAAAAAAAGGAAAAACTTTTACAGCAAAAATGTGTGTGAATAATTTAGATTCAGTGAGCTTGTAACTAATTGGATAAATTATTTAATCAAGTGATACCCGTAGCTAAAATATAACCAAGCAAAGAAAACAGCAATTATGTCTAGACAAAAGCTTCAAAAGTGATTGGCGCCCAAATATGTTTGCATGTTATTGTATGTATTTGCATATTTGCAAGAAAGAGTGTGGGGTGTGTGTGTGTGTGTGTGTGTTCTCAGTAAAAGGATCAATCACACTACTCCTAGAAAGATGAGAGGCTCTGGAGGACACTGTCATTTGTGAGTTGTCCACAAGCTCTTCCATCATGCCCTGCTAAAGGGCCACTGCTCCCAACACTTCAAATTTGCATGTCCTCCATCAGACTCATGACACAATTGTTCCCAACAGTCCTCTTATGTATGCACACACAACAACAAGATGATTCAGTTATTAAGAGCTCGGTATACAATTCCATACAAGCCACGGCTTTCATGGCCTCAACACAAAAAGAATACAACTTGAAATCAAATCATATTTAATGGTCAGTGCAGCATAGCCTTGAATCGAAGCCATCATTTGTTTCCTCTGAAGTGAGGTCAGAGCTCACGTTTACCACGTTTATTACTTTGAAAGGGTTCCATCTAACTTGTTTCATCATTCTTGTTATCTTAGCAAATGATAACAACTGAATGTTAATTTTGACCTGTTTAAAAACTGTTCTCAAACTTAAGATGTGTTCAAAAAACAATCCTTAAGAAAGGAGTTTCATACCTTTAGAAAGTCACAATCCATTACTGTTACTACTAATTCAAATACTATTACTACTGCTACTAATAATGATAATGATTATATTAAGTAGAAGAATAAGAAGAGGAAGAATGTACCTAGATGTTGGTGCACTAATTGGCATTCTGGGTAACCTCTGAAGCATTTTGCATGTCTGGCAAGACATGAGGAGGAAGCTTGTGTGAGAATGGTGTATGAATACTGAACTGGACTCTAGTTACTCCTCACTGCTGCCAGAGTTTGTGACTGTTAGATGCAGACCATTTTATATGCCGCAGGAATTTACCACCGTGCTCATAGTCACATTGTACATTCCACCCAGCACTACTGCTAACAGTATGCTAGCTGGATTTTACAGAGCCATCGGTGAGCTCCGAAACTCACATCCAGATAGACTGTTTATTGCCACTGGAGATTTAAACCATGCAAATGTCAAGTTAGATCCAACAGCATGTAGGTTGGAGAGGGCTGGACTGTATTTTCCCAATTATTACTGGCGCATCCACACAAAGTGCCAACCCCATCTCTGCCTCAATTTTGTTGATCCCAGCATACATAGAGCTCAACAGCTGGTTTTGAAGCAGACAACATCTCATCTCTGCTTGTCAGGACTGTTTTGACTGGGACATGTTTACAGAGGCTACAGACTATGACTGCTGTACCAACCTGGAAGAGTACACAATGTCTGTGACTGGCTACATCAAGAAGTACGTTGTGTACCCTGCCGGCGTGGTAGTGGCCTAGTGGGTAGGATACTTGCCTCTGGACCAAGAGGTCATGGGTCCAAATCTTACCTCTGGGTTCCTGAGCAAGACCCCTAACCACAAGTTGCTCCAGGAAGACCCTGTAGTTAGGAAATGGAAGTCGCTTCGGATAAAAGCGCCTGCTAAATAAATGAATGTGTTACGTTGAAGACGTTACTGCCTCCAAGACCATCTCCACATGCCAAAACCAGAAGCCATAGATGACTGCACACACTCTGCCCTGAGAACATGAAGGGTCAACCTGTCCCGGGCTGTCAAATCGGTGAAGCGTGCACTTATTCAGACAATCCACAGCCGCTTGTGACAATCACCGACTACAGGTGAATTCCACCTGCCTGTGATGGTGAGGCCTCCCTTTCAGATGCGCTGAATGACTTTAATGCATTGTTTGAGGCACAGAACAACATGGCAGCAAGAAAGACCCCCTACTCCTCCAAAGACCAGGTGCTCTGTCTGATCATTGCTGAGGAGAACTCTTAGAGGCAACTCATGGGAGGCCGCCAGACCAGACAACATTCCTTTGTGTCCTCATATCTTCAATATCTCTCTGAGCACCACTGCTGTTCCTGCATACCACTGTCATCCTTGTACCAAAGACGTTTTCAGTGTTGTGCCTCAGTGACTACTGTCCTGTCGAACTCACAATCATCATCATAAAGTGCTCTGAGAGACCCTTCACAAGGCACATAAAATCACTACTGCCCCCCTCACTGGATCCCCTACAGTTTGCATCGAAACCACTCAATGGATGATGTCTTCACCGCCACTCTCGCTCATCTGGACAGAACAAATGCTGTTCATAGTCTTCAGTTCAGTTTTCAACACCATTCCTCACCATCTAATAGAAAAGCTGCAACTGCGGGGCCTGAACACCTCTCTCTGCTGTTGAATCCTGGACTTCCTGACTGGGAAACTTCAATCAATCAGGAGCAACATCTCCAGAATCAATACTCTGAGTACAAGGGTCACTGCATGTTCCGCTTTCTGCTCTTTATATGCTGCTGTGCACAATTCAAACCACACCATGCCAAGTTGTCTGATGATGTGACCGTGGTGGGTTTGATCAGTGAGAACCACAAAGTGGCATAGAGTGGTTAATGAACTGGTGCAGAGCCAACAGCATTTAAATGTGGCTAAAACAAAAGAAATGGTTGTTGATGTCAGGGGAAAATGCTATTATCACTACCACTGAAAATCCAATGCTCTTCAGTCGCATTCAGTTCATTGGTATTCACATCATGGAAAACCCCACAAGGACCCTCAACACCAGCGCCATTGCCAGGAAAGCCCAGCAGCATCTCTACTTCCTGCTGAGATTGAAGAGAGTGCAACCCCCCCCACTCTCACTATGTTCTACAGAGGGATTGCAGAGAGCATTATCTGTAGCTGCATCCTGCCGTGGTTTGGAAACAACAACGGGTAACAAAACCCTACAGAGAATAGTAAAGACTGTTGAAAGAATACTCTTGGTCTCTCTCCCCTCTGTTGCAGATATTTACACACTGCATCTGAAAAGCCAACAGCGTTGTGGATGACCCCACACAGCCCTCTCACACTCCAATCTTCCGCCGGGCTGAAGGTTTCGCAGTATCCAGGCCTTCACTGTCAGATTGGGATGCAGTTTCTTCCTCCAGGCTGTCAGAACTAAATCAGGACCTAATAATAAACTATACATCACACACACAAACAAAGACACACACACTCTGAACTGAACTCACACAATGCTTTTCCTTAAAATACTAGAAAACGTACAGTAATCCCCAACTTTTGGGGAGGTTTTTGTTCCAAAAGCACCCGCGTATAGTGAAAAAAAATGTCTTTATAAAAGTGTAAATCCTAAATATGCCTCCAAATATGCCCCCCGAATATTTTATAGTCATTTTATACTCAGTTCAATGCATAACCCTTAAAGAAAAGGTAAACCCATATTCGAATTTAAATTCCTTGCCGAGATAATGCAACTTGGAAGGTCATCGCATTTAAAGATGGACGCGTCTGAATGTGCTCTGGTTCACGGTTTTTGGGGAATAACCCCATATCTACTTAAAATACAAATGAGGACTCCTTGGAAAGATCTCCTGAACTGTGGAGTTTGAAGTGACTGAGTGCTTTCCCCGCCGAGATAAAAAGTATTGGGATGCCGCAACGAGGTGAACGGGGTCCCGTTGTGTAAAAACATCCAGAAAAAATATATTTATTTCCACAAAAAAGGCAGAGGATATTTGCAGTTTCCACGTTATTGTGGGGATTTCCGTGTAAAACTATGAGTTTGGTTCTCAAAAGAAATCCGTGTGTGACTGAATCCGTGACTCCTGATCCACTGTTAAAACCCTGTATTTATTATATACTGTATTTTCTTCTAATACTGTTGCTGTTCTTTGCCATTTTGCAAAGTTATTTATTACTTTCTACCTTAGTTTTGATATTCCTTTCATTTCTTTGCATGGTTAATGACTCTGCTGCTAGGATACAATATCGGTTATGTTCATTTTTTCATCAACACTAGTGTTACTGATCCTGTCAGCTGCTCTGTATGTTGTCTTGTCCTGTAATTATTGTATTTCTGTTCTTGTGATTTTAGTGCTCTCTCTTGCAGTCCTGTTGTCACACATGTGTAGTCTTGTGGCATTCTCCTAACGTTTTTTGTGGTGCACAGTGCTCCAGGAGGAATGTCTCTGTGTATAAGATTGAAATGATAATAAATGTCTACTTGAAGAGTAGAGTAACGTCCCTTTCAGTGCAGGAGGTGTTGCGACTGTAGTGTAGTGCCGGTCAAACGGCTGGCTTGGGAACTCTCGGGACATGCATGAAAAGCACATGCACATGCTCACACTCTAGTCTGAAGACAGTGTGAGAGAAAGAATGCATTTAAACCCCAACATAAACAATAATTACTTATAACAATTGATTTGTTTTTCATGTCGGAATTTTATTAAACATCTGAAAGGAAAAATGAATGGAAGAGCGCAGGATCAACATCAAACATCAGGTGTATAGCAAAGAGCAAGGACCATTACAAGCAGAAGATCACATCTTAGCCCATGGGTAAGCCCCCCCCCCCCCCCCCACAGAAGGTTTAGCCAACTTGCTAAAAAAAACTCAAAGCCAATAAAGTGAAATGTGTGAACATTTTTATGTAAAACTGGAAATGAAAGCTCAGGTTGTAGACTAGTACACTAGTTTTCATGCAGTTCACTCATTATATATGTATAGGGTTAGAGACAGAAAGAGAGAGAGCGAGACAGACAAACATAGAGAGAGAATGAGATAGGAGAGATGCAGATCATTTTATTTACCTACATTTCTAAATGTCAGCTCCTCTTGCCTATTTTGGCAAAATTCCTCCTTTCTTTACAAATAAACCCAGAGGGCATTCTGAGCAGACTAAAGACAGCACATTTTTGCAGCTGACGGGAGAGAGAAGCTCAGAGGGAAGGTGAAGGGAGGATGAAAAACGGCGGGCAAATGGTGTGTGATTAGGCATAGGCAGGCCAGGTTGCCTGTCCCAGGGTGCCGTGCTGATGGTAATTGCTTGGCATTCAGAATCTATTCGTGACCACGTTCAGAGACTGAGGGGCGTGTCTACCCGCGTCTACCAGCAGGTGCTGGCCACGAAAAGAGCACCGGGTCGTCTCTCTGAAGAGCCTCTGTCACTCAGCCAAGCAATTAAAGGCAGCCGCCTCTTCAGTTAACAGAGCAGCGTGCCGAGAGAAACACCTCCAGCAGACCAGAACACCTCTGTGTACATGCGAGGTGTGACTCTCAGCTCTGTAAAACCTTCCCATCAAGGAAGACCAGCATGTGACTTTTGGAGAGTGACTTAATTAATGTGATCCATTGTGAAAGCTGATTGGTTATCTGTTTCAGCAGGCAGGTGTAGAGATTTGATAAGTGTGTCAGTGCGATTGCTCATCCACACAGTCCAACCCTGAGAGAGATGGACGAGATCCCTCCTTTCATCTCCTGCCATTTATTAAGACTGATACAGTACATGCCCAAGTTTGCTCATCTGGTGGCCAGCAGATAATAGAAGTTTAATATTCCCAGAGCCCCCTTATCAGGTAAGAGATTTATGTGGATTTTTTTTTTCTAAGTCAGTTTTACAGAAAGCTGACGATCTTTTCTAACGGTAGGACCTTCTTAAATCAATGCATTTTTTTTCACAACTTTATTTCAGTGATTTCGGTTAAGGGTTGAGGTTAAACACAGTATGAAGTATCTGCATTTTCATCTTTGTTGCATTATTTGACAAAAGTTGCCCTGTTAATTATATTACATGATGGATGGTCCCATAATGTATTAGAATGTAATCTTTTTACACTGACGTCCACTTCAGGTTTTTTTTCCGACCATTTCATTACCGTTTTGGAAATATAAGGCTTGTTTTGACAAAGACACAACATACAAATGATGGCTTTTATGAATAACAAAATGAATAAATAAATATCATGCAAAATTATCAAAGCTTATTCCATTATCAGACGGATCAAGTGATGATCTTTCTTTTGGTTTCTCAAAGAACCTCTGGTTGGGTAGCTCTGAACCGATCCTTAGCATCACTCTAAGGGCCTTTATCTGGCATCTTTTCTTGTAAATAGTATACAGTAATCCCCCAGTTTTACGCAGATCAGGACTCGCGGATCCAGTCACACGCAGATTTTTTTCGAGAACAGAAGTGATCGTTTTACGCGGAAATCTCCAGAATAGCGCGGAAACCGCTCCCATATTCCCCTTTTTTTTTGCTTTTTTAGTGGCAATATGGGTAAAAAAAACTCATTTGAGTTCTAAATCATTAAAAATATATGTTACTAAACATATTAACAGTAATCCAAATATAAATTCTGCTGCGCACCGTCTCTCTCTCCTCTTATCTTTACATTTTCGTTAAGCGTAATGTATTAAACTGAGTATAAAATGAAATGTAACTGTTCTGGGCGCATATTTAAGGTTTACACTATAAAAATAGGCATTTTAGGCTTTTTTGTTTACCAAAACACAACAACGCGGTTTTTCATTATACGTGGGTGCTCTTGTAGCGTAACCCTCGCAAATAACGGGGGATTACTGCACTTGATTCCTGTCACTCATGGAGAGAATCAGGAAGTTTTTTATTATACCATTTATTTATGGATCCAGCTCTTCATTTTAAAAGCCATAATAAAAGAATAACAAAAATAGCTTTCTTTATGCTAAATGTATATATGATCTGATCTCCTCCTTTTCTCTGTATTTAAACCATTCGCCAAGTGAAGCAGTGGGCTGCCAGTGACGTAGCTCCCAGGGAGCAGTGTGTGTGGATGCCATTGGCAGTCCTGGGATTCAAACCCGCAACCTTCTGATCATAGGGGCAACTCCCTAACCACTATGCCACCAGCTGCCCAGACTGAGGACTGTGTTTTTTCTAGTCTTTTTATGTTTTTTAGCTCCGTTTTGTCATCTCCCTTTTCCCCACTAGCCAGCACTCCCCCTACATACAACACCAGGAAGGGGAGCCATGAAGTGCCACTGCTTCTTTTAGAACTGCTGCTTATGCAGTGTCACTGGACAGTTTAGCACACTAGGAGAAGAACACTAACCCTGGCTTGATGGGTTGGAGAATGGACCACCTAAGCTCCGTCTCTTAGTGCTCTCTTTAACTCAAATGGCTGCATCACTAGCAGAGATATCCCAATAGGGCCAACCGTTAGACAGTTCGGGGTGTTTTTGTGTTGTTTTTCTTATTTTGCCTTTATTTGTGTAAAGCACTTTGCATAAGAAATGTGCTGTAATAATAGACTCATCTTCTCTCACCTTTTCTAGCTGAATCTGGCCAGAACTCCGCACACACCCACTTACAGTCCTGTGTGTCTTTATTTTGTATTCTTTTGTTCTTCATCCGTTTTCATCTGTAGTCTTCTCGCTGACCTCCTCTGCTGTTGACGCTCTAAACTGAGCTTTATAATACCGTACTTAGTCTGCAGTGCGGCCTTCAGGGACCTCTTTCCAGCCAGAATTGTGCCTGTTCTTGTTTTCCATGCTTGACCTGAGGGTTACAGTATTTCACTTCACACTCCTGCTCTCAGAGATGTAATTACAAGCGTAATGATGAGACTGGAGAAGAACAATTACTGTTAAGGATAGAATGTCGGGGGAACAAAAACTTTTGGAAAATTAAATTACACACACACACACACACACACACACACACACACACACACACACACACACACACACCCACACACCCAAAGCATGTGATCTATCACCGACTTTCGTTGCCAAATGCCAGAATGCTTAGTTTATTACCACCTTGCATTTCACCATTTTGCATTTTTGTAAACATAACCTTTGCAGCTCACTGCTAAGGCAGAGATCAGAGCGGCATGACACCATAAAAGCAGCACATACCCTCCCTAGCCACTTTATTAGAGATGCTGTACCATGGCGGTGCACATTTAGAGACTATAAATCTTCTCAACCTAGCAGTGACTCTAATGTCAATACAAACACTGCTGTCCCCAAACTAGTAATGTCTAGTTAATATATGATCTGCTGGCAGCAATTTCTCCAAGAGTGTACTAATTTATTTACAGCACACATTCTGTATTACAGTACATGATTACAAATGCCACACGTTTATTTAGCTAGCTAGTAGCGAATTGAGCGTTCATGCCAACAGGTACATAGTGAACAAGCGTGCTTTTTTCTCTCAGATGCAAACTTTTTATCAATAATACCATGCGGCACAACTATACAGCAGTTACATGCACATCTGCCATTGGTTAAGACTGCAAAGCTGCCAGTAAATATGTAATACATGTCAAGTAAAGTGCAATGTTGAAAATATCTATGGAAAGAATATCATGCTCAAATGTGAAATTGATTATAGATAAAAATTCCTAATTGACAAAATGTAACACCAACATCTCAGATCTGTGTGTAGTGTCTCCTGCAGGTACAGTGTTTGTGATGAAGCTAGTTCTATACTGATCTCAGATCTG
>JBBPDB010139723.1:0-15412 GCA_037974465.1 Brachypetersius altus
CAGAGCTCTCGCCATTTCGTTTCCCTGTATACTTGTATATGGTGAAATGACAATAAAGTTCACTTTGACTTTGACTTGTTATGGGGTACTTTAATAATGGAATATAATCTTAAATCTTAGGCAGGCTTGCTATTTGTCTTTTAAGGATCTAAGTAAAACTAGAGTAAAACTAGAAGAGATTTGTTGGACTGTTATTATAAGGGGATACTGGCACTCAGAATACATTTTAGTCCATCAGTTCACAAGGCTGGAAGGAGCTATGGTGTGACACTGAAATAATTACACAGTTAAAATCGAATAAAAAAAAAAAGAATGAATAAATTAATAAATGAAGGCATGTACAGGTTGGTCCATGATGGTTCCATTGTTCCAACATGCTCCTGCAGTAACATAAGCTATTACATGGCATTATGAACAGCCCATACCATTACTGGAACAGGCAGGTGAAGTGTTACAGAATGATGTGCTGGATTCTCTCAGAACCTGCTCTCCGTAATACGCATTGAGCAGCAGAGGCACACAGGCAGCTCTTATAATTATCTATGAACACTTGAACTGAAGAAGGCTGGAACATGGACAGCTCAAGACTGTGTGTGTGTGTATGTGAGATGTGAATGTGAGTGTGTGACATTCAGCCAAAGGGAGAGAGAGTACGCTTTTGCATTATAATATCTGAGGTCCTTTTGCATCGGCATTTAATGTGAATAAGTCCTATCCTTATATAACCTTGATACTCATACGGATGAAATGAGCAGGTCTCATAAACTTATTCCCTGTTCTAATCCAATCCTCACTCATCCCTGGAAGACGGCTCTATGGAGAGACCTACAGATTTAAGGAATGTGCTAAAATGATTCTTCACTCGTCTCAGATCACTTTCTTTTTTTGTTGTCTCATAATATTAGCACGAGTCATTTAGCAGATAGCAACCTGTCAGACAAGTAAACTCACCTTTTAATGCTTTTGTGCATATTGAGTGGGATGTCTTTCTTCATAAGCTTAATCAAACCTGTAACACAGATTTTCTTGGGCGTTGTATGTATTGATACACGGATTACAATAGCTTGCCTAAAATGTGTGCACAGAAGCACAGATTTTTCCACACAGCCAACATATGCTGCTACTCAGTATGAACTTATCAGTGCTGACAATCATGGTTTCCAGTCACTGTTTTCAGTTTTCATTGCAATTAAAATGATTTGTACAGTGTTGGATCATTACTAGTCTTTGTGGCCTATTTAATTTTTTCAACCTCTTTCCTCTACCCATGCTGGCCAAAATGCTTGGAAAAAACAATAGCACATATGTACTGATCCACCATAACATTTAAACAACCTGCCTTGTATTGTGTAGGTCTTCCATGTGTCACGAAAGTTGTCAAAGTGGCTGTGGCATGTAACGCCAAGTCAACAGCATCAGTACGCGTATGTTGTGTTATAGGGTCTTCACGGTTCATAGTAGTTTTTCTAACACATGCCAGGATTTTATAGGCCAAGTCACCTCAAACCATTCCCGACCAATTTCTGGAGTGTGGCAGGACACATCATACTGCTGTTCTACCACAGGATTGAAGCGAATGGGCTAGCTTTCACTTCCTACACACATCAGTGAGCCTTAGGTACCCATGACGTTCGCACCGCTTCATTGGTTGTCCTTCTATGAACCACTTTTGGTAGGCATTAACCAGGGAATATTGGAAACACCCCATAAGACCCACAAGACCTGCTGTTCTTGAGATGTTCTGACTCAGTCATCCAGTCACCATAATTGAGCCCTTGTCAAAGTCGCTCAGTCCCTTACATGTACCCATTTTTTTCTGCTTTCAGCACATCAACCTCAAGAATGGACTGTTCAGTTGCTTCCAAATACTGTATATTTCTCACCCCCTTGAGATGTGTAATTATCCTAAATATATCATTTGCACTGGAAAACAACGATAATTGATGACACTGATGATATTGCATTAACATATGTTTATATTTGTGACCTGATCTGGTAAAATGAGTCCTTTCATATAAGACCAAAAAAGAAAAATTGTTGTTTTTTTTTTCTTGATGTTTTTCAACATAATCGGTCCGTATCTAAATAAATAGAACGCCGACTTCCGACTCATTATGGCAGATCGGGTCACATCTTATGTATATTTGTATTATGTGAAGTCAAGATATCTATTGCTGAAAAAACATTTGAGAAAACATGCACACAGTTTATAAGTGCTGGTCAAAATCCTCTCTGGTGAACAGATAAAAAACAAACCTTTTTCCTTTTTCATCCATCTGTCTATCCCTCCAGCTCATTTCACACCCGAGAGAAGCAGAATATTCTCCCTCCCTCTACTTATACCTTTTCATGCCATCTAAATGGAGTCCAGACGTTTCCTGCTGTTTACTCACAGCTGGATATCAGTGCCGAGCAAAATTCCACGCATGATGATGCCAAAACCAGTCAGAATTCTTTTCTCCTCTTCTTCTCCTCTCTTGTTCCCATCTATTTTCTTCTCTTCTCTACTCTTCTTCGTATTATTTATTTTCTTAGCTTCATTCGTTTCCCTTTGTTTATTCATGTTTATTCTTCACTTCTCTTTTCTTCTTTTAACACTCTCTTTACTTTTTGTACCATCTAGTTTCTGTTTTCTCTTCTTTTTTTTCTTCCTCTCTCTTTGTCTCTGCTCTTTTATGAGGGTCACTTTTGCTGCTCTTGTTATTGATTGAGAGGGATCTTGACTTTCAACTCAAGACTTTTAACAGAGACAGAAGGAGTGAAAGTGTTAGACAGTGTGTGTGGAGGATTTTTTTTCTTTTCTCCCACACTCCTCTATTCATTAAAAGCTGACTAACAGGTCTGTGCTGCAGCATATTCACACTATTTAACAATGATCTGTGTTTTAACTGTTGCCAGCATGGAGTTTTACAGAACTTTGGCAAAAATCCCTATCAACTTAATGATAAACGTTTGTTTTGGTTTATCAAACATATTTTCATTCTTTTAGACCACTCATTAACGGCGGCACCTGCTGCTCTGCACATGGAGGGTTAGCGCTGTTTAACAGGGGTGCTGCAGCCCTCAGTCCAGTTGTTGTGTTGTGTAATATACTACAACCACAATTTCACTGAACTGCAACATTTCATTCTTTTATTTGACAAAGATTAGGTTCACACACTATCGCTGTTTCCACATCTGTTTCAGTATGAGACATTTTGGCAAAACTTCCAGGAGGTAAAACATGTACAACATCTTGGAGAGTTAATAAAGCATTCTCCATATTTTGCCAAAAGGCTGGATTTGCTTACGAGCATATGTAAAACAATGCATCTGCAATTAAAGTGATTTACTAACGCTCCACAAAGGACCACAAACTGCCCAACAGCCTCCTTACAAACTGCTTGCTTTGAGAAGTACAGTGTTTAAAAGTAACAGGGTAAAATAATGAAGCCATAAAACTCCCAAGAAAATGAACGTTCAGTACAGAAGACGAAGAAGTTCCCCGCCAAAGCATTTGTGAAAAAGTGAAAACAAACACATATTTCAACAGCATCAATCATATTTTGCATTTGCTCACACGTGTAAATTTGGTGCTGATAACTGTTCTGGGGTGGAGGTAGCTCAGTGGGTAGGATACTTGCCTCCGGACCATGAGGTCGTGGGTTCGAATCCTACCTGGGTCCCTGAGCAAGACCCTTAACCCCAAGTTGCTCCAGGGAGACTGTCCCCTGTAGTTGGAGAATGAAAGTCGCTTTGGATAAAAAGTGTCTGCTAAATGCTGTAAATGTTCTGTGCAAGGTTTGTACTGCTGATTGTGCTGCCGTTGATCAACAGCATTGCTTTTAAGACCTGACTGCAAATGTTCACCTAGTTTAAACAGTGCTGTACAGCAGCTACTGAGAGTTGCTCAGATTTGAGTAAATTCAATAGAGCTGCACTTCCAGTATCTCCTCCCATGTTTGAGAGATCCATGTGTGCTTACCCTCCCTCAAATGCATATGGATGAGCAAGACTGAACTCAGGCAAGCACCCAGCAGCACTTCATGCCAAAAGTCCTTTAGCACGATGTTCTGGAGATACTCTTCCCTGCCCATTTTAGTCATTACCCTGCTTTACCTCTCAGTAAGGGGTTGTTATTGAGCTGATTATTTGGATCAGGTGTGTTGTTGTAAAAACACTCAAATGTGCAAGGCAGTGTGTATCCAAGACTAGACCTGCTTTACTGAAAAACACTTCAAGCAACACAAAGTATGCACAGACAAAAGATCTACCCAGTCAATTGTGGGAAAATATTCTTTCAAAGCTGTGAATTTGTTTCCCTTGCATATTTGGGCTCATCAGTTAGACTGCCTTCACTGTAACACACTAATGAAAAAGGTCATTGGACAAAAAAAGGTATGCTAGCTTGACCAGACATTTCACTAATGAGATTTATTCAGTAATGGTTTATTTCTTGTGATTTTCCAACCAATTTAGCTGCCTACATTCTCATCCACTAGCTTGGACTCCACTGATCTCAGCAACAGAAGTCCATGCTGGAGGAAGAGGGGACATTCCTTCTCACCCACACAGAGAGGTAAGTCAATTGTGCTCTTTTGGATGCCATGGATGGCTGTGTCACCACCTGGGAACCAACTCATGATCCCCCCAATGAAGGGCCAGTGCTTAGACAGCTGAATCAAAGGTGTTTATTTTTGCTTTATCTTGGCAGATTAGGAGGTGAGGGGGGGTTTAATCATGCAGGGCCTGTACAGGCTTTGTGCATAAGAATGAGTATCACAGTTTGCATTTTTTTATGCTTTTGGCCCATTAAATGTGCATCACGCAGCAGTTTCATACTCACCATATGAACAGAATGCATCCAATTTTACCAGCATTCTAAGAAGCTTGTCCAGCCTAAATTTTAAATTGGGGTGCTGACATTTTACGCAGCATGTGACATAGACCTTGACATCAATCATTTTTCCCATGAGATCTTTTGTATTATTTACCTTTAATGAAGTCATAACATGCTATGTACATGTAGTGAGAAAAGTGGAAAAGTTAGCTTTCTCTTTCTAGAAGAACTTCATGCAATGGTGGCAAATGACTGTGCCAATGCCAGTCACACTCTGAGATCAAACACTCCGAGACACATCATGCAGGAGACATAACGGCTGACAAATAAACTAATATAGCATATTCACAAAGCAAAACATTATTAGATTAAGCCCAAAGCAGCCAGCAGCGAGGGAGGTGATTTGGCTCACTGTGATGGAAATGCAGCATTAAATGAAACAGTACATGGCTAATGCAGACGGTCAAAATACATAAATAAGGTCTAGTAACGCCTCTCTACAACACTTGTTTAATTTTTTGCATTAATGTGTTATGAAATTTAACTTTACTGACATCTGGAATACACTTCTTTGTTTTGTTGTTTTACTTAAAAAAGTAACATATTGTTACGGTTGCCTCGCCCCCTCCCTGTCTTCCCTGCAGTATTGAGTTTCAGTCTCCTGTCTGGTTTGTTTCCGTTCCTCCCAGTCTGTGTCTGTGTCTGGTTGTCCCATTTCCCTCATCCTCCCTTCCCCTTTCCTCCCTTGTTCCCTTTCTAGTCTGTGTGTCTCGTTTGTACTACTCCCCTGTCATCATTACTTTCACCTGTCCCTCGTTTCCCCAGCATTATTTAAGTTCCAGTCCGGCCCCAGTTCCCTGTGTCCGTATTTGTCTACCTTGTGTGTTGAGTGCGTGGTCTTGTCTAATGTTTGGTCCTTGATGCTTACTGTGTTTCTCTTTTTGTTCCCCTGTTCCTCTAGGCTCGTGCTCCTTAAGGAAATCAGCCTCCCTGTCTGCTGGGCTCTGGTGTCTCAGAATCCGCTTCAATGCTCCGTCTCTGAATCTGGTATTATCCCTGGTTGTGTATGTAACCCAGCATCTGGAGAAGCACGAGCCTTCATCCCATATTGTTTTGGTCTGCTTGAGTTTCATGTATTTTGTTTTGTTTGGTTTTGGGTTTGCCTGAGTGGGGGGATTTTACGTTTGTCCCAGACGAGTAATCTGTATCAGCCCTACGTTGGGCCTGACCTCTGTTTGTGTGAAACCTGAACTCATTGTACTTTTGTTCCTGGCGAGTAAACCACTGCAGCCTAACGTGAGGCCTGAACTTTGCTTGTGTGAAACCTTCTCATTAAAACTCGATGTTCCTCACAGCTTTGGCGTCCTCCCCTTCCCTCTCCTGCACTGTACCATTACACACACATATACATATATATATATATATATATATATATATACACACACACACACAATGGGTGTCCAAATTAATGCATTAATTCCGATCAATTAATTGCAGAAAAAATAACGTATTAAAAAATTATGCTGATAACTTGCACTACGTGACTTTCAGTGTTTGGCTGAAACATGCTACCCATTGAAATGTGCTAAGGTGCCCTTCTGCACATGTGCAGTTCACCACCGTTCACCTAGCATTAGGGAAGCCGGTTTGTCTGTTATCTTGTGTTGAACACTGCTTTATCTGTGCTATCTTGTGTTGGACACTGCTTTATCTGTGCTATCTTGTGTTGGACACTGCTTTATCTGTGCTATCTTGTGTTGGACACTGGTTTACAGTGGTTCATTTCTTAAAAGCTCTTTAAATTGTTCCTGTCAACTTGCACCTCCTACACACTGCCTTCAGTGCACAGTTCAAGGTCATATGAGTGTATGTCACTACTCTGGGGTCTGTGTTTTTGCAGTCGTTACATAAGCAATTTCCTCTAGGATCAATACAATGTTCTGATTCTGATTCTAAAATGCCTTTTTCTCTGCAGTTTGCAGAATTCAGTCTGGAGCTAGGAAACATTAAGTATCAAGAAACATCTGAAGGAGCCTGTTTCCTGCTTCACAGTAGCATTTCTCAGTGTTAGATCTTTAGAGGTGCATAGAGCCAGTTTATACGGTCAGGTTCTATCAGATTTTTTTTTTATTTAAATAAAAGTGATGTTAAAAGTTACTTATGTACCAAAATTAATTTAAATACTTTTACAGCAAAAGTGTGTGTGATTTATCTATATAAATTGTAACAACAGAAGCTACAAAAGAGCATGGAGGAACATTTTCTTCTTCACTTCTCCTTTCAAAGCATCAGTGATATATTTTTAACTTGAATCTTCCAGACACTGTGAGCTGGCCTGGAAAAGCTTTTCTCAGATAAAGAAAAGCACTGAACACATGATGGGCATTGCTGCACCACTAAGAGCCATTAAGAACAGTGGAAAAAAAACATCATTAGACTCAATCATCCCTCTCTCTCTCTCTCTCTCTCTCTCTCTCTCTGTCTTTCTCTCAGTCTTATAAAATCTCGAGCGTTCATGCTCAGAATAACACTTTCATTCTAATTTTTCTCTAAAGGTCCACAACGTGATATGCTAAAACACATTTGGGACTAAATTATTTAGGACTGAGGTTAAAGGTCAGATTTAGAGACAAGTGCCCACTAAAGGCTCCATTAGCAAAAAGGTAACGACTCAGAAACAGCATTTTCTGAAGTGCTTATCCTAACCAAGGGAGGGGTCAGGGAGCTGGAGCCTATCCCAGCTCTCAAAGTATGAAAGAGAGAGAACCACCTTTACAGGTTGCCAGTTCATCACAGGGAAGACATGCATACAAGCACACTCACCACAGCAAAAATGTGTTGTATAGCTAAAAACAAAGTAGTGTTTTCTAACCCTGGTTTGACCCTTGGAATTAAAAAGGAACCTTGAGTAAAAACCATCATCATTTACATTGTGTCAACATTTTATCAGGAACCAACCAATAGAAATGACCTGGTAAGTCATATATATTTCCTATAGAGTTGCTTTTTTGGAAATACAATGATTTGCAAATTGCTGTTTTTGTGTTGGAAGTCAAGGTAAAGTAAAGGGGACTGTAAAGTCAATGTTTCTGAATGGATCAGCAACAATATGTTATGTATGGTGAGGTTAATAGTCTCTCTCTCTCTCTCTCTCTCTCTCTCTCTCTCTTAGAAGAGAGCCTTTGCTTTTTTCTCTGAAAGACTGTACACCTCCAGCATGTTCAGTCAGCTACAGTAAAAAAATAATAAGGTTTTAATAATCTAAAAGCTTTTTAAGCCTTTCCAAGTCCCCATTACCACTGGCGATAAGCACATTGTAATTATTATAGGAATTTTTCGAAGCTCATGAAAACAAGTGGAGAAATTTGAGTGGACATTTGTTTTTGTGCTATTTATAATATGCATATATTCTATAAGTACCTTTACTTATCTTCAACTTAACTACTATTTGTTTTCATAAGTTGTACTATGTTATTAATTGACTTTTATTCAATTTTATTCCAACTATTAATTCAATATTTATCATACTTTTTATTCTTTTTTTTTGCATCATGACAGCAGGCCCTTATAAAAATGATGTTTTGTTACTACTGAGTTGATACGGTCCTTAAGCAGCCAGTTTCAGAAGTTATGGAAAGACGAATCCAGCGAATGACTCAGCTGTGTCAGTGAGCGCGCTCAGTAAGTGCCGGTGTCTTGTGGTGGCAGAAATAACTTCCCAAGAAAGCCATCAGCCATCACAAAGCATTTCCCCCATCACTATTTGGCCTTATGGCACTGCTGCAATGTCCCAGACTCCAGCCTTTTCATCTCTAAAGTGGAGAGCTTGATGGAGAGAGAGAGAAGAGCGAGAGGGAGGGAGAGGAAATGCAGAAAGAGAGAGAGAGAGGTAGAGGATGAGAGAGAGAGAGAGAGAGAGAGAGAGAGAATAAAGAGTAAAGGTATGACAGTATTATGTCCTCATGCTGGGTCGACAGAGGGTTCATTGATCATAAGAAGCTCTAGTGTAAGGCTGAAAGGCGACAGAGCCATTCTGAACTGCCCTCACTTGCCGGAACCTTCCGCTACGTGAGCTGAGCGACAAAGTCCTCCAAGTAATGCGCCGGGGGCCAAGCACCGGAAGCTGAGCATGGCTGAAACACAAAATCCTCCAAAGTGACGCAGGATGTGTGAGTAATCATTATGTTCTTTGCTCATAAACAGAAAAATGCTATTGGATGTGTAGAAGCACGTGAAGGCCTGGACCACCATTTAAATTTCGGTGTATCTCTAAGTGCACTAAAACAATGTAACACAACAATGTTACACCATAAATGACATAAAACAACTATGTTGCAAAACAAAGCTAAAATTGGGATAGCACAGAAAAGGCAAACTGAAGGCCTGCAACATATTACAATAAGGTGGGACAGTAAAGCATTCACCACTTTATAGCATAGACATTCTGACATTTTGAAAATGAAGTGTTTCAGATGTTATTTTGTCCCATTCTTATTGCAAAGGTGTGCAACATTATGGTTTCATTGTTGCATTTTTTTCATTTTTCCCTTCTCTGTAGGGGACAGGTCAGCACTGCAGGCACTACCAGTGTTTGTACGCTCTTCTGCAGCAGTGCTTTTCTAATGTGTGCAGAAAGGGGTTTTGCACTGTCTTGTTGAAAAATTCATGGACGTCCTGGAAAAGAAGGCACCACATGTTGGTCTAAAATCTGCATTAATGCTGCCATCACAGAAGTATAAATTACTTTTGCCAAGGGCACTGACACAATGCCACATCATGACAGACTCTAGCTTTTGAACTTGTTGTTGATAACAGTCTGTTCAGCTTAGGCTTGTGTCCTTGACCTTTACACACTGAAATTCCTCCAGATTCCATAAACTGATTAATGATATTAAGCACTGAAAAGGAAGAAACATGTACATACCTTCTTTCTTGGAAGGCCATTGTTTTAAACATTTCAGTCATTTTAAGGCATTTGTTGACAAACTGGAGGTTCTCTGCCCATCTTTGCTCCTCAAAGACTTGGTCTTTCATGGATACTGCTTTTGCACCAAATAATTACAGTCACCTGTTGAAATCGCCTGTTTGAAATCACGAAAATATTTCATACCATTACCTCATTTCTATCCCTTTTTTGGAATGTGTTACTGGTCTGAAATGCAGAAATTGATATATATATATATATATTTATGAGCTGAGCGATTTTTTTTTATCACGCGATAAGAATTAATGTGTATATAAACATATGAAATATAGTAAACATGCAAAATATTGTGTTTATATAGTCTGCCATTAATTGTGAATGTGAAAAGCAAATGCAAGAATCACTGCATTGTTTTCCCAAACCATCCCAACTTTTTCTGATTTGGGGTTGTACATCATGAAATGCCATAAAATAAATCCACATAACACATTCATGGTAAAAAATTAGTCCACATAACACAGCTTTATCACAGAATACTGTGAAAAAAATGTGAAGCAAATGTATATAATTCAAATACGTTACAAAATAAACTAAAATGCATGAAATTTAATTTCAGTTTGTACTTAAATAGATCAATAAATACATTTCTAATAATAAATGTGTCACAATTCTTTGCTGGTATGATGGTAAACCCACAGAGATATAGACCCGAACACAAGCTATAAGTGTTGTTTCAGAGAAGCAATTTCAGGAGCCAAAATTATGTGCATTTACGTCACGTTAGCCATTCAGCTATTTGCACTTTGGTGCAGGGAGACAAGTGTTTCTTTGCCTTGCTATTGAGTGAACACATGTTTGACTCCCATCTCTGTCACTGTTACACAGGAACCATGACACAGCAAGGATGTCTAACAACAAGGCAGGGTTAGCCACAGATGTAATACATTATGAATAGCCTTTAATAAATGTGTAACAATGTGTGTTAAATGTGTAGGCACTCGTAGCAGGTATAGCTTGACTGAACAGCTGTGTTTGATGCCGATGGTGGAATCAGCAGTAATTATGTCAGTGGGGGCTTACGCTTGTGGCGTATTACGTAATGAATAGCAGGCACTTACGCAATCGGCATAAAGTGAGGGGGCAGAACAGTCAGAAAGGATCATTTTAATATGTTCCTCATGCTCCAATGTGTGTGTGTCTGTGTTTGTGTGTGTGTGTGTGTGTGTGTGTGTGTGTGTGTGTGTGTGTGTGTGTGTGTGTGTATGCAATGCAGCTATGGCTGGAGCTATTTTTAGATACACTGTTGATTATCAACAGTCTGAAATAGCTTCAGGAACAATGCTTACAACTGCAGCTGTTCAGACAGAGTGAGTGGAGAATAAAAGAGATTTAACACACTAGTGGAAAGGACCGCAGACAGATAGGAGTGGGACACACAAATATCCAAGCGCACAACAGATTCATCACTGTATTCTTTCTTTATGCAGGAAACCCAGTGTAAGTGCTAGTCTGTACCTTTTAAAAAAAACCATTTTGGAGTAAGACCAAAGAAAAACAGAACCTACAGGACTAATAAAAAGTAACTGAATTTTTAATGTATGGGGGGGTGGTGGCGGCATAGTGGGTAGGATACTTGCCTCTAGACCAAGAGGTCCTGGGTTCGAATCCTACCTTCAACACACTGCCAATGGGTTCCTGAGCAAGACCCTTAACCCCGAGCTCCAGGGAGATTGTCACCTGTAATTAGGAATTGGAAGTCGCTTTGGATAAAAGCGTCTGATAAATGCCATAAATGTAAATGTAAAACTGCAACAGCAAAACATTTTATCTTGACTTGAGTTACACTTATTGGTCCCATGACATGAAATGTTCACTTTATGAGATTTTTTACATTAAAAAGTTCCCACTCTCCTTGATCAGTTCCAACTCTCCTTGGCTCAGCTACAAATGCTATATAATTTTGTTGCTTTGCTGTATATGGTTACCTAGCTTTTTATCCATAGAATGTGGTTGTAACATTGGGTGTGTCCGAAATCGTGCACTTAGGTGCGTGCACTGAAATGCAGTGCGCAGTGCGCACTGAGCATTACCTTCTGTAGTGGACACTGCCATGGGTAAGTGCAGTCCTAAATGGAACACAAACGTTTGGCACTTAGCGGAAGTGACGGACAAACATTTGTTCGCGATTCTCCAGACGCCAAAATTTCTGCCAGTTATACCGCAGTATACATCGTTACTTACATTTAAACGAACCAGTTATCACCGATTGGGCTTGTTACTAGACAAGCCTGTATGACTCTCATAACTGGGTGATACAATTTTTGAACCAAAATTTCAAGTCATACAGCAAACAAGTTTTCAGACAAATGTATATATCTTATTTAACACACATACAGAGCATAAATCCTAGTGTATTTTGACATTAAAGATCTGAGGGATAATTTTAACAACCTTTGAATGGAAAAGACAGTACAACTGGTTTGATAATATGCAAATTGCACTTTGACTAATGATAAGGAAGGTAAGGAAGCACCCAACGTTTACTCAAACAGAGTTGCAAGATGACGTGAAAGTAACACAGAGATGAACAAACTGCAATAAAATAACCTTCATTCCTACACCCATACAATCGGTGCTACAAAATATTATCAGTGGTACCTTTGTAATCTTTGGTAAATAATGATGGTGTGAAAAGAGAGGGCGTATAGGGCTTGGGGTGGGTGGATGGGGGATTGAGGGGGTTGGAGTAGCAGCTAGGGGGGCTAGAGAGGGACCCGCTAGCTGTAGCAGCCGAGTGCTAGCAGGCTCGACCGAGCCGGGGGAGAGCCTGGGAGAGGCCCGCGTAGGGACCTACAGCCCGTAGGGAGAGGCCAGACTGCGAAGAGCGCCAGGACGAGGCCCGCGAGGAGGGGCTCGGCCCAGACTGCGAGGCAGGGCTCGTTGAGAGCCGGGATGAGACCCGCGGAGAGGGCCTCTGGCCTACCGGCGACGAAACGCCTGGCGAGAGCCAGGGCGAGGCCCGCGGCAGGGTACTCCACAGGGCTATGGACACAAAGCCCGGACTGGGGGACAAGGAGCACCCTGCCAGCCGAAGGCCGTCCTGGTGGCGGGACCACCGCTGTGGACACTGAGGGGTTCCTCGGTGAGGGACGCCTTTTTGGTTTTTGTTTTGGGGTGGGGTTTCTGTTGGGCCTGTTTTTGGGCCTTGTGTGTACTGTCACGGTTGGGTCAGTGGCCACTAGGGGCCACTGTTTTTCTGTTTGTTTCTTGGGACTTTTATTTTGATTTTCATGTCTGTTTAGTTCATTTGTCACGTGTCTTGTTTTCATCTGTTTTGCGTTTGTGTCTGTGATTAGGTCATGTATTTAAGTTCTGTTTGGAATTCCCTCACTTGTCAGTCAATCGCCTCATTTATGCCGTGTTTCACGTTCATGTTCATGTTCTTGTTTCTAGCGGCCCTTGTGCCAGGTTTTGTTTTCTTTAATAAAGACTCATTGCATGGATCCTTGCTCTCCTGCTTCGTCTATGCTCAGAGGTAAATCAGGGGAGCCGGCTAGACCCAGCCCCTGTGAGAGATACACATATGACCCCACGCTTGTGTGTGGTGTACGATAACAGGAGGGTGTTTAGCTGTATTTCTCTGTGGGAGGTTAAGCTGTCTGCCTCACACAGGCGATAAGGTGATACCACCAGCCAACAAGTGTTTCAATTTTTCTCTGTGTTTTTCTGTGTGTGTATGCATGTGTGTGTGTGTGTGTGTATGCAACATATGTTTGTGTGCATGTGTGTGTATGTGTGTTTAGATGTGGGCTTCAGGGACTCTAAAACTTCTCCCAGAATCACCACCCGCTGATATCATGTCTGTCTCCATGGCGACGCCTGTAATAGGCGGAAATCCACAGAGAGAAAGAGAGAGAGAGAGAAAACAGATAGAGAAAGAGTGCAAGAAAATACATGTATATAGAGAGAGAGGTAAAGAGAATAGACAGAAAGGAAGAGGAGAGAAATAGAATAGAAATCTCTCTGTATTCTCTTTGCCTCTCCCTCAATACATGTAAATTCTTGCTTTCTCCCCCTCTCCTTTTCTTTGTTTTCCCTCGCTCACCAGTCGTGAGGAAGCAAATACACAGAATACTAAATATGATCACAAACACACACACATATTCAAAGTTGTGTCATCAGTGAATAGAATCAACAGGGAAAAATACGGAGTACAAATGTCATGGAAGCCAATACTGACATTAAAATACAATTATACTGGACAACAAAACAGAGAGAGAGAGAGAATGAGAGAGAGAAGGAAGGAAAGGGAAATAAAATAAAAGAAACTAAAAGAAAAGAAAAGAGGTTCAAATGTGATTCTTTGATTCTGTAAATGTGTGCAGTTTTTTTTCTTCAGGTCACAGAGCTGCTCTGACATTTCCTTTTTTAACTGCTTTGACCCATTTGTGTGGAGAAGCCATGAGTCTATTTATAACCTGACAAAAATATATACTCTAGTTTACTGATCATGCTCTGTTCAAACTAAATCCTAACACACACACACATACACACACACACACACACACACACACACACAGCGCAGATATGCACTTTACAAACAGAAACAAGACTAGGAATTGAAATTAAAAATAATAAGTCTAGCTATCATTATTGACTTAAAATGATGTACTGGTTGTTGAAGCTGCTGTAGGTAGCAGACGGGCATTAGGACCCAGGCGAAGCTACACGGCGCTGCTTGTTAGCGAGTAGCAACCGGAGCCCGTTTAGTAATATTTCTCTGGTAGCGCCGTTTGTACTCAGTTCAACAGAACAATACTATGAGTGTCCATAACTGTTCACTGCTTAACTTTACTTGTTTCCTTAAGTGAAAGGAAAGATTTGGTGAAAAGTTTTCAGCCCTCTATACAACCCTGGGGGCTAAGCCCCCCTTGTCTTTCGATCCTAGTGACGTCCCTGTTTCACAATAGGCAGGTTTGAAGACTCGTTCTTACCCCCTACAATGCAATTCGGCTAGGTATACATACGCGCTAAAATATCAAGCTGAAAGCCATCATAACTTGCGTAGTATAGACCCAGCTCCCAATCCAGCCTTGTGAATATATTAATGCCGATTTTTTATTTTATCGCCCGCAGTACGTTAACGCCGATAACGGACCACCATTAATATATATATATATGTGCCAATACTTTTGTCCCACGACTTTCCGAGTTGCATATATGGGCGGGGAAAGCAGTCAGACACTTCAAACTCCACAGTTGAATTGTTGTGTTGTTGACTGCAAAGAAAAGCACACATCCCTAAACTTTCTCCCAGACAAAGAAAACTGAAGAACTGTGTGGCTTTCATTTCATTTCGGATTGTCATGTCCCAGCAACAAACGGTTTGGTTCCACCTTAAAAAGTTCCACCCTGAGCATATTTACTTTGTTAGCCTTGAAACGTGTGTTGGCAAGTTACAGTATTTCCTGAACACCATTTATTGCAGTTCAATCAGCCTTTCGCGATATGTATATATGTTGATATCGCAATGACGGGTAAATGTACAATATATTGTGCAGCCCTAATATATACGCTACTCACAAAAAGTTGTTTGCCAAAAACTTTTTGTAAGTAGTGTATACAAAAATAATTATATATATATATATATATATATATATATTTTTTTT
>JBBPDB010139740.1:0-15410 GCA_037974465.1 Brachypetersius altus
TATATATATATACAACCAAAGTTTACAGTATTGGGTTTTATGAAAGAGTCATATTTCTGTTCCTCACTTCTTCATCCTGATCTCTACTCTGAAATAAACACATCTCTGCTGTTTTTATGGTCCATTTAAGAGACGACCGTAAGAAATGCAGATTATCCAGGGGTCTGTGTCGATGTGTGTGTTTGTATGTGTGTGTATGTAGTGATTAAGGCTTACACACACGTCCCTGGTCCTTAAAGTGTTAACCTGCCATACAGCTCATAAAAATGCTTCTGGAAAAAGATGCAAAAGCAGCAGTCTCCTGGGTTCCTGCGCGGGTCTCCTGTCAGCACTGCGCCGATGTGTATCACACTTCCCTCTGGGCTGGGCAGGAAACACACTCTGCCTGCTCAGGAAACAAATGACATGTTATGGCTGTGTGTGTGTGTTATACGGAGCCCATAAAACTGACGGAACCCACACAAATCTCCTTGATCTGAAGGGGGGGGCAGCCAGACGTGTGTGTGACAGTGATTGACAGGTTTAACTTGTTTATAATCTACACATCTGAAAACAACAGTCACGCGAGCCAGAACCAACAGGTCTGAGTTTTAAAGAGACGGAGAACAGTTTATCAGATCTGGAATCAGTGACCTCAGAGTCTGCGCTCACCCTTAACTCCTAAACTAGCATATCTGCTGTCCCGAGACCAGTCTATACTCTCCCCAGATCAGTCTCTAGTGTCCTCAGACCCATTTTTACCTCAGACCCATCTCTACTGATGTCAGACTGGTCTTTGCTCTCTCCAGACCAGTCTATATGTTTCAGGAGTACCTGAGGAGTATGTGAGAACAGCGTGTAGTCAGTGCTACAGTAGTTTTGGTTCCTGTGGGTCTAGACTGTAATCTCTGTATGAATAACTGTACGTATCAGTAAAGGAGCATTTGGCTGACACACTTATTCAGAGCGTTTTACAATCAGTTACAGGGACAGTTCCCATAGAGACACTAAGGGTCCACAGGCAAGTGTTTTACCCACTAGGCTACTACCATCAGTACACACTATTGACTCTAACTACTGACCATTTATTATACATTACAAAATCTCACTACTGTGTGGAATGTGTGGAATGACCCGTCTGTAGTGGGAGTGTGTAATGACCAGTCAGTAGCATGTAATAACCGGTCACTGAACCAAGAGGTCATGGGTTCGAATCACCACTTGGTTCCTGAGCAAAACCCTTAACCCTAAGTTGCTCCAGGGAGATTGTCCCTTGTAGTTAGGGAATGGATGTCGCTTTGGATAAAATCATCAGCCCATAAACGTAAATGTAAAAATAGTGTAAAATCCCAGTAGTGACCAGTAATTACAGTAGATGAAAACGTATACAGGAGCGGCCACTGGGCCGAGATGCCAATCTGAGATGCAGCGACAGGGCGAGAAGGAGAGAGAGAGACAGAGGGAGAGAGAGAGAGAGAGAGAGACAGACAGAAAGAGAGACAGAGAGAGAGAGAGAGTAATAGAGCGAGAGCAGTTTAAATACGGCAATTTGCGCGCTTCGGAAATGAATTAAGCTGAATTTAAACCTCTCTCTCTCTGTCTCCTTTTGGCAAAAACCACAGCAAATTAATGGAAACAGATACAATATTTAATTCTTCATGTACTGTATATAATTCCTCTTTATATAACTCTTCATGTATTTTAGTGTCAATTATTAATACAATACAACTCGCCGCTGGATGAACAGTAAATTATTGAACTGTAAAAATGATTGGTGATTACATTTTACTGTATTTTTATTAATAAAAAATACATTAAATTATTACTGTATTTATCCCTATACAAAAGAAAAGAAAAGAAAAGAAAAGAAAAGAAAAGAAAATGCCCGTGTATTAATTACAGTGCAGTCTGTACAACGGTAATATTGGTATTTACATTCTAGCACTGCAGGAGTTCAGTGTAAACTGTACAGTACGATATGGGTTTATCTTTATATTTTTGTAAAGGGTACTGTATTAAACTGAGCTTAACACGCATATTTGGGGGCATATTTAGGGTTTACACTATAAAAAGAGGATTTTTTTTTTACCAAAACACAACAACGTGGTTTTCAGTATACGTAACCCGTGCGAATTACTGGGGGACACACAATAAACATTCTCTACTGACTGGTCATTACACACTATAATCTATTAGTACTGACCGGTCATTACACCCTATAAACTATTAGCACTGACCGGTCATTGCACAGTATAAACTCTCAGTAGCCTACTGACTGGTCATTATACACGATAAACTCTCCATACTGACCAGTCATTACACACTATAAACTTGCAGTACTGACCGGTCATTACACACTATAAACTCGCAGTACTGACCGGTCATTACACACTATAAACTCTCAGTACTCACCGTTCATTACACACTATAAACTCTCACTAGTGACCAGTCATTACACACTATACACTCACAGCAATGTCTAGTAATTATACTATAAACTATCAGTATTGCTCAGTCATTACACTATAAACATTGAGCATTGACCAGTCATTACACACTATAAACTCCCAGCACTGACTAGTCATAACTCACTAATCTCTTACTTCTGACCGTTCATTACACACTATAAACTCTCAGCACTGACTGGTCATTCCAAACTATGAACTCTCATTAAGGATGTGCGGGTTTTGATGTTCAGGTTCTACCGCGCGCTAAAGTTGTTCTGTCGGTTTAACTCTTATAACCGCCCTCCCCGTTGTGTTTATTCGGTCTCGCGCGTTAGTCCTGGCGTTCATTTACAAATCTTTCAGTTTGTTTATGAAGCCTCGCAACCATTCTCACCTTCGAACTCCTTTTATGTTTTCCTCCACTTCCGCTATCTATACCCTTATGAGCACGATGCAGTAGCACGCGCTGCTACGATTGGTCCCGTCTCAGTAAGCCGCTGACTGGTTGGCTAAAACATACGTTGCCCGTATTCGATTGGTTGGGGATGTGACGTCCCGTGTTGCGTCATCGACCTCGCTCCGCAGCGCGTGCAGAAAATCATGGCGGCGCCCGTGCAGAGCAGCTTCAGGAGGAGCGGCGGGCGCGCGCAGATCCGCGGGACACGGACCTCCGGCCGCGCGTTGCTCACCACGTGCAGCGGAGTGGCGGGACTGGACCGCGCACTCGGTGGGCAAAACTAAAATAACTGGGGGGCAGTAAAGTGGGCAGGAGGAACGAGAACCTCTCACAGTCAGTAACTAAATATCACTCAGCGGCTTAATGTCTCCATGGAAACACACTGGTCGAGAAGGCTCTGAAGGCAACGCACTTGGCCCCGAAGTCACCGTGTCCGCGGGTTAGAAGGGTTTAAACACCCAGGTTTTGGGCTGTGAGTCTCTGCATTGATGGAGTTCCATCCAGCACTGATCCTCCAACATCAGTACCTGACTTCACATATACTCTCATACAATCAGATCCTCACAGCAATGTTCCAACATCAGTACCTGACCTCACTAATGCTCTTGAACAATCAGATCCTCACAGCAAAGTTCCAACATCAGTATCTGACCTCACTAATGCTCTCATACAATCAAATCATAAAAGCAATGTGCCAACATCAGTAGGTGACCTCACTAATGCTCTCATTCAAGTGAATCCTCACAGCAGTGTTCCAACTTCAGTATCTGACCTCACCAATGCTCTCAAACAATCAAATCCTCACTGCAAAGTTCCAACATCCGTACCTGATGTTCACACACCAGAACTTCTCAGGGATATGATCCAATCTTCAGTGTAACGGCTGCAGCATTTAAGGCTGTACAGAACATTTGGAATAAGAATCAGAATAGAAACTGAAGTGTATAGAAGTGTATTGGGAACAGTTTTTGAATCCTTGTAAAATATATACAGTGTTTATCTCACACAATTACAAATATGCAGTATTAATAATAAAAACTGCAAGCAATGTGTTTTGAATGTGGTTCTGATTATAAATGTGTGTGAATGTTTCTATAGGTGGAGGATTAGCAGTTGGAAGCCTATTGCTAATAGGTAAGATAAGCTGTTTCTGTATTTTGAATCTCTGGGTCTTTCTCTCTTAGCACATGAACTTGGTTTACCCTCGGAACTCCACAGCTGTTACTCAGTAATGCAACATACAAATGGGGTGCATCCCTCATTATTGGAGAAAAGAGGCTGTATATGAATTATGTATGGGACAAACCCCATTACCAGAAAAGTTTTAACACTTTCCAAAAATCTGTAAGTTGGTAATTCACTTGAACAGTTAATTAACAGTCGTAAGGACAAAGAAAGTATGTTCAATGTTTTCACAAATTTTCTTTGTCTTTTGGTCTATCTTAGATGAGCTTGGGCCCAGAGAACTTGTATGCATAAAGCTGATGTGTGGCTTCCTCTTTGCATAATACTGTTTCATTGAGCATTTCTTGATGAAGCAGTGGATTGTGTTCAGCAAGAATGATTTCCCCAAGTGCCCCCAAGCCCATGTGGCTGTGTTGGTCACAGCAGCATGACGGTTTCTAATGCAATGCTGCCTAAGGGGTCTAAGGTCACACATACTCAGCAGTGGTTTCTGCCCTTGGCCTTTACATACAGATTCCCTAATCTTTAAGTGCAGATGGTGGCAGTTCTAAATTCTTTGCTATCTTGTGATAAGAAACATTTTGTTTTTAAATTGATAGATAAATCTCTCGATGCAAAGTGGTTGAGCCCGACCCATCTTTGTTTGTGAAGACTGAGCCTTTGGTGGATGCTTCTTTTATACGCTTTACACCCACACCTGATACCAGTTAACCTGCTAGTTGTGGAACCTTCCAGAAAGTTATTTATAAAATAAAGGTTCAGGTGAATTATCTGTTACAGATTTTATTTTTTATTGCATTTATAGAATGTGACCCAACCTTTTAGAAAGTGAGGTTTGTTTAAAAACAGTAGTAATTATAGTTGTTGTAGTAATATATAGTTAGCGATGTTAGTTATAGTTTAGTTATTGTGTTCTGAGTGTTGTGTTTGAGCCACTGTTGTCACAGTGAATCACTGAGATTCTGACAGACAGCATATGGAAACAGCAATGACCCACATTTACCCTGCAGCCTGGAGACCCCCCTTTCTCTCTCTTTCTCTTTCTCTCTGAAAAAAAAAAACGAACTCTCTGCAGTACTCAGTCGTCCAGAGTGACTGATACATCCCATGATTTTGTTCTCTCAGCACTCCTCCTCCTCTCTGTTCATCCTAACTGCCCTCCCGCTAGGCTAATAGTCCCTGCGGGTTCTTCCATAGAAACAGCAGCACAATACGGCCCCCGGCCCCCGGCCCCTGAGGGCCCGTCTGGGGGCCATTGTGAGGAGATCTGAAAGCCACAAAGGGAGCTGACCCAGAAACACATCAATAAGGGATGGAATGGGGCGGAGATTGGGGGGTGTGGGGAAGGGTGGCTGTGGAAGGAGTGTTCAGTGACGGGCAGAGAGAGGGGGCTGTAGGGCGAAGAAGGAGGTTTGGGGGGTAATGGGGGTGTTCCCCAGTGACAGTGTGAAGAGCTGTGGAATTTTCCTCTGGGAGAGAATGGAACTGAAAAGACGAGTTGTCTTTATCTTCCTTGTTTTCTTGTTATATTTTTTTATTCCAGGGACAGGAACTGGGACAATGAGAGGGACAGGGATGGGGACAAGGAGAGGAACAGGGATAGGGACAGGAACGGGGACAAGGAGAGGAACAGGGATAGGGATAGGGACAGGAATGGGGACAAGGAGAGGAACAGGAACGGGGACAAGGAGAGGAACAGGGATAGGGACAAGAAGAGGAACAGGGATAGGCACAGGAATGGGGACAAGGAGAGGAACAGGGATAGGGACAGGAACGTGGGACAAGGAGAGAAACAGGCATAGGGATAGGAACCAGGATATGGAGAGGAAGAGGAATTAGAACAGGGACAGTAGCAGGAATAGGGACAAAGGAGGGACAATACAGTGACGAGGAGAGGGACAGGAACAGAGACGCGGGACAGGAACAAAGAGAAACAGGGACAATGAATGGAACAAGGACATGGACATAGAACAGGAAGAACGATAGAAACAGGGTCTGGCTGAGGAGAGCTGAAACACACTTTCACTTAGGGCTGGGCGATTTGGCCTAAAATCTAAATCTCAATTAATTGAACATTTTAACTTGATTACAATTAATGAATGATTATTTTATTTATTTTTTGCCTTCATAGTTCACTGACAAGATGCTCAGTTGTCTCAGTGTTTAAGCTCGCCATGCTCGACATGTCGGCAGAATAACATAACATAAGTGGGGTCACGTGACTCCACACGCGGTAGTTTTTTAAAGAGAAAGTAATCGAAATAATCAACCTGGAAAAATTTGATCGATTATGGGTTCTGAATGTCGATTTTGATTAATTTTCGATTAATCGCCCAGCCCTACTTTCACTGCATCTTCAACTTAATCTGCACACTCTGGTTGTAAGACTAGAGACTCTCTCAGTCTCAGCCTCATTCAGATTCCATCAAAACTACCTCTGCTAACTGTACCTAAACTGTTAACCTGACCTCCAGGGTGGTAGATCATGAGTGTCTTGTCTCTTACCAAGCCATTTATGGTTAAGGGCGGCTGAAAGCACACAGCTGTTTTCACTGGAAGATTATTTTGAATTAAACTGCAGCTAACTGTAACACACGTCCTTTTTTTACAACTGACCTTAGTTATAGTGATTTTAAGTCTGTTTTTGAGTCTATTGTGTTTTTTTTCTCTGTATTTGTTTCTGCATGGTTTGTTGCTCTGTAGCCACCATATTGTGTGACATCAGAGTTGTGTGACAACACAACAATCTCTCCCATATGGTCTCATAACTCCTTCCATGGAGATAATGCCCCCTTTACCTTTACCTTTGTTTTCTTGATCAAGATTCTTAATCAAAATCAGTGTCACGCGACTTAGACATGTGGGGCTGAACTGCAACTGAGAAGAGGACTTTTAGGCCACTGTCAATCACTGTCAGTCAGTTCTCATTTAACAGCACCTCTGGATGTTTGGATGTTGAGCTGATGCTAAATTATGGTACTGAATAAGCAGTATTTTTTTGCACTCACAAAACCAGTCTGAGCTGACAGTGCTGTATGTGTGTGTGTTACAGAAGAGGATGAGAGTGATAGTTACTCCAGACTGTTGCTACAGTATTTCCTGGCGGAGGGCGTAGCCTGCAGACATCAGCTCTACCTGGCCTCCGCGCAGGACCACCCTGATGACATCATACAGGTACTGTTAAAACTAAACACAATCCGCACACCCACAAACACACACAGATAAATCTGCCCCAGAACCAAACATAGACACCAAACAAACACATTCACATTCCCTGGTCGAGCTGCTCAAAAACCAAACATAATTGAGTTACAGTATGAACACTGAGTGTTTGTGTGCTTGTGCAGAATCTCCCCTGTCCGGTTCTGGATGCTGATGTCAGCTCAAGCCTGGCTGAATCTCCCCAAACTGCAAACACTCCGGACTCCATGAAGATTGCCTGGCGCTACCAGAATCTTCCAACAGTCCAGGTACATCCTCATTTCCTTTTTTTCTACTGTAAGTCTCACTGATATATGATATGTTTATATGACTGTTGATGATGGTAAAATATTGGTGAATATGAATAAAAACAATTTTAGGGACGGTTTTGCCTCATGTCACCCTGCCTGAATCCCTTCATGATGAATGTGTTTAGTTTTAGGACCAAAAGCTTCTCAAAACAACAGCTCAGACTCTATTGGCCTCAGCTTGCAGTCAGCCCGTTAGATTGTGTGTGTGTGTGTGGTGTGGTGTGTGTGTGTGGTGTGTGTGTGTGTGATTGTTTTTGTAATAGATGTATCACACTGACCCCCTCGGAGCTCTGAACAGATCCTCCATTCACTGCCAGTGTGAATTATTCACACTAAACCAGCTCAGACGGATGAAGCTTTATTCAACTCTCAGCTCCTCACATTGACCCTATGCCCACCCCCACCATAAGAACACATTATATCTATTTTTCCTCTCCTCAAAGAAGGTCTCATCCTTGTAATCCACTCACACACACTGCTGTTTCTCTCTCTCTTTCTCTCTCTCTCTCTCTCTCTCTCTCTCTCTCTCTCTCACTCACACTCGCACTCGCACTCGCACTCACACACACACATAAACCTGTCTCACACTCACTGCTCTCACTCAGTTCCCTCTCTCTCTGTCCCTCAGTCCTGTTTTCTTCATTGCTCTCCAGTATAGAGGTAAGAAAGGTAACAGTTATCTCAGTGAGTTGTTCATTTCTTTTTTTCCAAACTGTTCTGCCCTTTTGTCGCTTTACCCTCCTACACAATTCTACACATTTCTACACACACTACATAAATCTACACTCCTGCAACACCTTTACACTTCTACACAATTCCGCTCGCCTCTACACACTTATACACACTGTTCTACAATTTATTTCTACCTTCTAAATACCTCTACACAATTCTACACACATCTGCACTCTCATACAGTTGTGGCCAAATATTTTGAGAATGACAAAGATGAATTTTCAATAAGTGTTCTGCTTCAGTTTTTATATACCGTAACCCCCGACAATCGCTGGGATTCCGTTCCAAGAGAACCTGTTAAACCTAAATATTCATTTAATTTTAAACTCAGCTTAATACATTACCCTTAAAAATGTAAACCCTTATCCACACTTTACAGTGAACACTGATCTGCTGTCTCCCACAGTGCTAGAATGTAAAATACTGATATTACAGTAATAAAATACCGTAATACAGTAATAAAAATACAGGACTTTAAGAAAAACAAAACGATTGATTGGATTTTCAAGAACTTCAGGGAGAGAGGTTCAGTTGTTATGAAGAAGGTTTCAAACTGCCCAAGATAGTCCAGCAAGCACCAGGACAGTCTCCTAGAGGTAATTCCGCTGCAGGATTGTGCCATCACCAGTGCAGAGCTTTGCTCAGGATTGACAACAGGCACTTATCAATATATTTACACACACAGTGAAGCAAAGACTTTTTGAGAACACTTGGTGTCAAGAAGAGCAGCAAAGAAGCCACTTCTCTCCATGAAATACACCAAGGACAGACTGATATTCTGCAAAAGATGCAGGGATTTTCTCAGCTGAAGCCCTGATCTGATTGTTTGAGACATCCAGAAAATTGATTGTCCGCAGAAAAACATTCCCAGGAAACTCTCCAGACCTTAATCCCATTGAGAACTTGTGGTCAATCCTCAAGAGGCGAATGAACAAACAAAAACCTACATATTTTGACAAACTCCATGCGTTATGCAAGGATATGCAAGAATGGGCTACTAACCGTCACCATTCTTTGGCTCAGAGGTTGATTGACAGGTTGCCAGGGCGAATTGCAAAGGTCTTGAAAAAGGAGGGCCAACACTACAAATATTGACTCTTTGCATAAACTTGATTGTCAATAAAAAACTTAATTGTCAATAAAAACCTTTGAAACTTATGAAGTGCTTGTAAATTATACTTCAGTACACCACAGAAATGTCTGACAAAAAGATCTAAAAACACAGAAGTAGCAGAAAACTATATTTTTTGTCATTCTCAAAAATTTTGGCCACGATTGTACACACTTCTACACACCTCCACACTTTTTAATATACTTCTACACACCTACACACTTTTACACAATTCTAGGTTGTTCTATAGTTTTACACAGTTCTATGTACTTCTACATGGTCCCATTGCATTCTAAAAAAATCTTCAGAATGCTACACTGTTCTGTTGTATGATCAGTTCAGCATAGTTCTGCACAGTACTACACAGTTTTGTAGGGTTATGCATAGTTCTACGGTTATACAGTTCTACCCAGTCCTATAGAATTCTAAACAGTTTAATTATGTAGACAGAGTTGTTGTATAGTGTTATCAATTAAAGTCCACTGAGGCCGTTCTGAAGGGTTTGTCCTGATCTGGAGCATGTCTGGGTCAATGATCCACATCAGAGAAGATCAGGGGTTCTGATTCATGTCGCAGCACACACACACAATTACACACACTGACTTTTTGTGTGTGTGTGTGTGTGTGTTCAGGCTGATTTGACGTCCTCCTCTCGTTTGGGACGTCAGTTTGACCTGATGAAGAAAATGGATCCGCAGCTCCTGCAGGACACTCAGATCCACACCTTCTACCTTCCAGAGGAACCTGCAGCAGATCAGCAGAGGAGGTAAACAAAAGTTAATTATACCCACTGCATTATTCTGTAAATTGCGCTGTAAATGTACTATAAATTATACAGTGATTGATTCAATCAACAAAAATGGTGGGTTTTTTCTGGAAACACATTCAGGTGTAGATTCAGGTGATAAAGTATCTTAGACTGAGGAGGTCTGGAATGATGGTGGAGGTTCAGTTTCTCCACTCGTTGAATGAAGGTCAGAGGTTGTTAAACTGGATAAAAAAATGGTATGGAGGATCTATTATTAATTAAACTATTTAAAAGATCATTATTAATGATGACCAGTCCTAGTAGATGAAAGGTTGGTAAGGAGTGTGTTTGGTGTGTTAACCCCCCCCACCACCACCCGTCCTGCTGTTTGTTTTGAGGCTTCTGGGTTACTGGGCTGTTTTATAGTCCCCAGTCACTCCAGTAGAGCATGAGGTTGGGTTGTGCTGGGCGATGGGCGAGAGGGTAGGGAGAGTTTAAAGCGCGTGTGTGTGGTGTTTGCGGTGCGGAGGGTTTTTACGCTTGTGAGGCGTTCGGAGTTCTGCACACATTAAAGCCAACCGCTTTTTTCCCGGCAGCGCAAACAAATCAATCTGGAGCTCCAGCTTTATGGAGCTTTCTGAGCTTTTTATGTCTGCAAACACACACACGCACACACACACGTGTTCATCCGCCGTGCAGACGGCCTGTGTTTACTGAAGGAAGTGTGTTCCTGCACTCGGACTGCAGACAGCCTGTGTATGTGTGAGTGAGTGAGTGAGTGTGTGTTTGTGTGGGACACTGAGGTCAGACTGACGTGTTTCTGGAATTCTGTCGTCATTAGTCCTGCAGTTTGTTTCAGTCCCTTCATTATGGTTTTATGGTGAAGCAGAACGGCCATAAAGCTTTTAGCGTTTAGCATTTAGCGTCAAGCTTTTATCTGTATTTCCTCAGACCGGCGGACGTGTAACCTCAGACGAGCCAAACCACAGCTGCCCTGATTCACATTAATAAAACAGAATTTAATATCAAACACTTTGTAATGTTCATATGATCCACACACTTTTTCTGACGGACTGCAATACACTACAGAGGCTGTAGGGGGCACTATGACTTCTATTGTTCTATTTAATAAGGGTTCTATAATTATCTCCAATAGTCTTAAAATGTCTGATCTGTAAAACTCTATAATTATGTTCTGTAATGAGCAGTAGTGCTTAATAAGGTTGTATAATGCTCGGTAGAGGTCTGTAATACTATATAATGCTCTCTAACATTATATAACGATCTATAACAGATAGGTCATATAATACTCAGTAATTCTGTATCTTGTAAGGTGAACGTTCTCATATTCCACTTGGCCGTTTGTCAACTGCTATAAAATCTCGCTTTGTGTTGTTCCGTGTTGCTGTAATTTGGACTAATTGCTCTCCAGGTGAATGGCCTGGGGGTGGTCACTCCCACCTTTAATTAACTCTCACGTCGACATATCCTCTGTGGACCAAACCCTGTGCTGAGCACACTCCAGCACCCCAAACCTGTGCCTCACACACTCAGGTGGCCTGGGATGGTGGTTGACGGGCTTTCATTTCTACCACAAAATTGTCACTCATTTGGGCCTGAGCACCAGGAAACTGTAAATAAGTAACAGAACAAACAGAAAACAGAACTTTTATCCGTTTATTATTATCCATCATTCCATATTCTTTACACATACAGCCTCTGTCTGGTTCCTGTGGGTGTTAGTAAATAGAGACAGGGTGACTCAACAAAAAGCGTGTGAGGTTCCGCGGAGAATGTGTGAGTTTGCAGTTGTGCAGATCTTACCCCTGATTTAACCTGGAAGTGCTGGATGGCAGAGACTGAATAACCACTCTTCCGTTCTGGTGGAGTTTCAGCACTGCATCGCTTGGCCACGTGGGACTTGGCCACGTGGGACTCAGCTTGATTCCATTAGTGCTGTGTTAATGTGGATCTGCAGACAGGCGGCCATCCTGTGTTTCCCTGGAGAAGCAGCACAGCAGATCTGAGACCTGTTGATTCTGTAAAAAAGAACTGAATCAGCTGCTCCTGAAAACTGCTTTACATCATGTCATCAATAGTAGATCATATAGTCCTGCAGGATGCCTTGTGTAAAGCACCAAACCCGCTGAGACTATTTCTTCCTGTTCAAATAGAATTTTGTGGGTCTACAGTCAGTTCAGACAGAATTCTGCCTTGAATTGTGTTCTTCAGCTGTCTGGATGTTTGAATTCAGTTTAAAATTTCTGACCCAGCAAAACAAAGATCTGCTCTTTTATGAGTCTTTCAGGTGTTTTTAATGTCCGTCTGTCTGTCCAGCTCTTTAGGACCATATGCTGGTTTGCTGCATTCAATCCGGACCGTTATCCGAAGTGAAGGCTTTGACGGATCCAGTTCACAGGTTGGTCTCTGACTAAGAAATTTGGATCGACATAATGATGAAAGTTTCACAATCTCTGAGATTGAGTGTATCTATTAAATTATATGATTGAATTGTGTATTGACCTAAGCATGTTAAAATGACTGAAGTACCTCTCAAATGATGGAGTGTGTGTAAATCCCAAATTTAGGAGAATCTCACAGATCCTCAGGTTCGGGGTGTGTAGATATGGGGGATGTGGGGGTTGTGTGTGTGTGTGTGTGTGTGTTAGGTGCTCCTCTGGGCTTTTAATTCTTTAAACCAGGTCCCATTAGCGATGTGGTAAACAGGCCAAGACACATTGAGCAATACGGCTGCTGTCTGTTCATATTTATTAACTCCTTCTAAGGGACTCTGGGACAGAAAACCCCTCAGAGACCCCCTCCAGGTCCCCACCCAAATCCCTCCTTCTGCAAATCCCTCTCCAGTGTCTGTGTGCTGCTGTGAGAATTCAGCTGCCTGGGTTTGAGTTTTATTTGACACTTGAAATTAATCAGTAATGAACACTTTTAGGCATGAGTCTTTACTGAACACTTTTTTTGTGTTTGGGGATGATGTGGGGTGTTTATGGTGTGTTTAGGAGTGTTTTGGGGGATGTGTTGTGGGGTGAGGTTTTTTATGTGACTAAACATAAAAAAACTTAATTACACTCTCCAACGGAAACTAAATAACCCACTGAATTCACAGAACCAACATCAGCTGACCATCACAGCTCTAGAGCCTTTGGTGCAGCTGGAACAGGGTGAGAACCCTGAATATGAGAGTTATAACCCTTCATATGAGAGATATAACCCTTCATATGAGAGATATAACCCTTCATATGAGAGATATAACCCTTCATATGAGAGTTATAACCCTTCATATGAGAGTTATAACCCTTCATATGAGAGTTATAACCTTGAACGAGTGTTATAATCATGAATGAATTATAAATTATATCCCTGTTATATCCCTGAATGAAATACAATCCTGAATATGGGAGTTAAAGCTATATAACTCCTATTCAGAGTTATGACTGCTAGTGAATATTCTGTAAATAAACAACTTCAAATCATTCAACTTTTTGTCAAATTATTTATTTTATTAATATTATTAAGGATAAATATCTCTCTGTTAGGGTAAAGTTCGGAATGTGTTGCGACTGGGTCTCCACTCTCTTGGCTCCGCCCTCTGGGGAGATGATGTGTGTTTTACTGAAAATCCCGCCTGTGGCCATGCCCTGACCACGTTCCTGTACGCCCTCCGAGGCCTGCTGCGTGCCTCTCTCTCTGTTGCCATGGTAACCGTACCTGCTCATCTCATACAGGTAAGGCCACTACAACCACATTTAACAATTTTACTAAACTATTTGCAGTTATATGTGTATCTTTGCAGATGTGCAGATTGCAGACACTGCAAGCACATAGAATAAACACACTATAAATAGTGAACACACAAACTGTAAATACACACACTGTAAAATATAAATACACACAGTAAAAAAAAAACATAGTAAACAACCACATTAAGGTGTATAGGTTGTAGGTATATATTTGCAGATGTGTGTGACAGTGATTGTGTTCAGGCGATCACTGTCACACTGAGTGTGTGATGATAAATGTGTGAGTGTGAATGTTCAGGCTGGTGTATGTATGTGACAGCTTTCTGTGTGTGTGTGTGTGTGCATGTGCGTGTTCAGTCAAGTGTGAGTGCGTGTTTGTGTGTGATGAAGCATGTGTTTCACATTTACCTGCACTTTTCTGGAATCTGAGAGTAAACTTCATTTTTCCAGAATAGACTATTAAAATTATTTATTCAGTCATTTATTCAGTGCTGATTGATTTTAGAATCCATACATTTGAATTACATTTGCATAGCCCTGCCCCCCATTTCCTCCACTCCAGGACATGTTTTTTGTCAGTAGAGGTTCCAGTGTGTCCTGCCAGATACATACATACAACAAATCAGGCTTTCACAGTGGTGGTAAGGGTAGTGTGTGTGCAACCTGTATGTTTGGCATACAATAATGGCATGTGGGTTACTGTGGAAACTACAGTGAAGATTTTGCAGAAGAGCTTTTGGGACAGACTAAAGTGTGTGTATGTGTGTGTGTAGGGTAAGAAGGGTGAGCTGCTGTGCACACACACATTCAAGGGTGGCATTTACCATCACATGCATACACATAAACTCAGTCCTCCTGTAGATGAGCTCTCAATCTCTGTTCACAATGTTTAATCTTTTATAATCTCTCTCTCTCTCTCTCTCGCTGTAGAGTGGGATAGTGTTGGGAAGAATTGTGAGGTTAAGTGATGCTGTTGTTGCTCTGAAGTCGTTCAGCAGATCAGAGAGAGAAACCAATTCACTTTACAAGGACTATCATGGTAAATAAACAAACACTGCAAACACACACAGAAAATACACACATACTCTAAACACACACAGTGTAAACACCACACACTGCAAGCACATAGAGTAAACCCACTGTAAATAGTAAACACAGAATGTAAACACACATGTAGTAAACACACATTACGTAAATACGCACACTGAAATATAAACACACACAGTAAAACACACAGTAAACAACCACATTAAACACACAGTCAACACACACAGTAAAACACAAACACAGAGTGAATGCACACACAGTAAATGCACAGAGCTGAGCTCAAGTCTGAGGCAGAAATCCAGCGTATTTACAATATCAGGCTGTGTTTAAGTGAAGTGAAGTGAAAGTGATCATTCGGTCATATGTGAACACACCACAGCACACAGTGTGAACAGCACGAAATTCTTTCTCTGCATTTAACCCATTCACCAAGT
>JBBPDB010139788.1:0-15405 GCA_037974465.1 Brachypetersius altus
ATAAGTAAATCTTAGCAGCACAAACGGCAGCTGAGAAGTAGATCAGTACCAGAAGCACCCACAGTCCTCAAAATAGTCAAAAGTACTCTGTAGGCCGACAGGAAACTGGGTCAGTGAAACCTCCACCTGCCTCTGTGTGTGTTCGCGCTGGTGTAGGGATAACGGGGGTGGTGGGTGTGTTGTTGGAAATACAGGCTTGTCTTTTAACCCCCCTGTCATTGTCTTTCTCTCTTTGTCTCTTTCTTTCTCTCATTTGCTTTTTTTGCTAGCTGGACTCCCATTTGGTATACTCACACTGCAACACAAACCGTTCAAACGAGGATTTTTCTGTAATGATGATTCGATCAAGTACCCTCTTAAAGAAGACACCATATCCTATGAGTTATTGGGAGCAGTAATGATTCCGTTCACACTGGTTACTGTAAGTGCCCTGTTTTGTTCACTAGTTCTATCCCTCCCTCTTTTTTCCTTTTGTTCAGCTCCAGATTGGGACGTACCACGGATTAGCATTAACTAACGTAGCAGCCTAGTGGGTAAAACACTTACCTGTGAACCCGTAGCCGAGGCAGGGTACCTGTAACTAATGATTGTAACTCGCTCTGGTTAAGGGTGTCAGCCAAATGCCATCAATGTAAATTTAAATGTACTCTTTAAACACACTTTTAAGCCCTCCCCTACATGTAGTCGATCAACCAAGATGCATTTGAGGTCTGAGATTTGCTTGGCTAGCACATTAGTTGGATTTTTTGTGGCTACATATATTATTTTTAGGCACAAACATCACATTAAAGCACCCTAAAGTTCTCCTGCTTGGTGTGCAGAGGTCTGAAGCTGCGTGGCCGCGTGGGTCCAGGGCTGGAGGTGGGCGCTGTAATGCTCTGTCTGCTGGTTTAACAGTTTGTTCAGCCTTCTGTTTTCTCTGCTTTCCTCCTCTAAAGTCTGCAGAAGGTTCCTGTTCTTTTGGGGTCTTACAGATTCAAAGACGTTCAAAAACTAGCATCTCTGGCCGTCACCAAAACAGTCGGAAAGAGTCTCTCTCAAACCGTACACCCACAGGCCGTTGCTGCGGCAACTCGTTCCCGGTAATGAGGCGTCTTCAGTCCACATAAAGACGTGCTCATGTTCTTCGCTATCTTTGGTCATGACACATGCATGCACACTTTTTACCACCAAGCCCAACACAGAGGAAGTGTGTGCGTGTGTGTGTGCACAGCATCCCGCCATCAGACCTGAGGGCTGTTAGTAGCTATTACAACTTGTTCTAATGAAACCATATAGACTACAGATATTGTGGTGGCCTGGTGCCCCGCCCAGGGTGAATACAGAAAATGAATGAAAGATTATAGATAAACTTTGGAACCACTTATTGTATTAAGAACTGTTTTAGATTAATGAGTAACTGCTGTTAATATATTCACTATTAACTGCTGGGTAATATGGCAAAAACTAAAATACTTTAAACTTGACACCAGATTATATTTTATTATTAAAAAAAAAATTGATTACAGGATGAATATTCTATAGTATACTGTATCTATAGTATACAGGATAATGCAATTGTAGTATACCATTTTTGAAATTCAAAGATATTCACTTTAATAGAACTTCATCCTGGATATAAACTATTAGAAATTCATGCTAGACATTCATTTTATTAGAAATTCGTTATGAATAATACTTTTATTAAAAATTCTAGACATTAATTCTATTAAAACTTCATTCTAGATTTTAATCTTATTAGAAATGTATGTTGTTTATTAATTTTATTAGAACTTCATTATGGACGTTAATCTAGGCTTTATGACTTTATATATTACTTATAACTTGAATTTTCTAACTTAAGGCTTAAAGGAGACATATTATGCAAATGTCACTTTAGTTATAATAGGTCTATATAATAGGTCTATTTATGTGATCACTCTCACATAAAGAGATGTCACCAGTTTTATTTTTGACAGTTTCAGGCCCGTTTGGACGGAGGGCCCATTGGGATTTAATACTGGGCCAATTTGCGTAGAAATGCCCCTCATCTGTCGAGACCACACTAGATTAGTGAAAGATTTTGTTCGCTAGTTTTATGGGCACGGATAAGCCGAGTGCTATGTCTACAGGCAAAGGCAAGTTACAAATGAAGTGTTGTGTTGTTAACTGCAAAGAACAGCACAACTTTTTTTTTTAAAAAGTGAGTTTTACATAACATGTCCCCTTTAAGAAATTATAACATAGATATGTGTGCATCATTTACATACATATACAATACTGTGCAAAATTTTAGGCACCTGTGAAAATTGTTTGAAGTCACTTATGTCAGCAGCGGGCTTCTTTCTGCCAGAAAAAAACAGCTGAGTATTACAATAAATGCAAACACACAAGCACTCAGTATAAAGTATGAAGGTTTCTTTTTTTTTCTTTCTAAAAAGTAGTCAATATTTTGTGAGTTGGTCAGAAGAACACACATGTGGATCCAGGTTTCCGCTTAGTGCCTCCAGTCATTGGGTGAATGGATACAATTCCATAATCAACACCTAATTTAATCTACTGAAGCAAAAATAGCCAAAGCAGGTATTTGATGGAGCTACAAGTAAAACTGGGCTTCCATGAGGAAAGAGATCTGAAAATGTTTAAGCGAACACTTTGCCACACATAAAATAACCCTTTACTGTAGTAATGTTGTTTGTATTTGTTGTAATGTAAGTGTTTTAAACACTAACTTAACACTGCCCAGTAGTAAACAGATTTTAAGCATAATTTTCTCAGGTGCCTAAGACTTTTGCACTGTACTGTATGTTTATGTAGTATAATGTATAAACTTTGTAACTTTGCACCTTTAGATTTGTGTAACTGCAAACTTTTAAAGTGTACACACAACTTTATACTTTGTAGCTTCAGACTTTATAACTTGTTTTAGCCAAAATCCTGGCAGTGCTGGTTCTAGTGCTGTTTATGGCAGGCTCCTCCTCCAGTCCTGGACAGCTGTAGTGTCCAACCGATGGTGTGACACACACACACACACACACACACACACACACACACACACACATCTTGAGTCAGAGCTGAATCAGAATGTGGTGAGTCAGTTCACACACTGGGAATTCCTTTACTCTAAAATAAAATAGCAACATGAAAGGAACACACACTAAAATCTTTATGGCTAGTTGAAGTAAAAAGCCACTCCTTTCTGTGGACACAGTTCATTCTGCCATCCCTCTGCAGTTATTAATGAACAAATAAATATAACCATAACACACAACAAAGCAGTCATTTCCATAATGAGTGTTAATGTGGATCAGGTGTAGTTTTAGTTGTGGGATTGACTTAATGTCATTATTGCATTTTATTTCGTACTCCCTGATTGGATTAGCTCTCAGCAGCTTGGTAGCGTATAATATAAAACTCATATTAACCTTCAGCATGTAGTGTCACACGGTTGCACCGCCTACGTTCTATTAAAGCAAAATCTGGAACATTCTGACATGTTGTACCAACAGTTTCATGTTTGTGTTTATTCTCTGCTCCTTGATTAATTAAAATAAAATTTTAATTTAGTGTTTTCTTTTCATTTTAAGCTTAGCAAAAAGTACAAACTGGCCTAAATATTAGAGAAAACTCACATTTCATATTTGTGTTTGGGTATGTACTTATTTACATTTAGAAAACCAACAAACAAGTCATTCAGCCGGGATGTTCAAACGTGTGCATAGAACTGTGGTCTTAAAGGTGTGTCAGCCAGTTGGATTACAGAACCAGGACTATTTGTTTTTGATATCAGCTGCATGGTTGTACGCCCCCCACCCCTCTGTTACGTTTTCGGGTCGTGTTCGAGTGGACGTCCTCGCTGTAGTGTGAAGGGTGATCTGCCAGGTCAGAACATTCTCTTGGTGGATGTTCCTCCAGATAGGACCGCTAACTGTCCCTGTTCTTTTCTCACAGATGATCGTTGGCGAGTGCCTTTCAGTTTATGTAAACCGCCTCAAATCAAAGTCCTCTTTCAACAACAGCTATGTGGCCTGCGTCTACAAAGCAGTCGGCACCTTCCTGTTCGGTGCCGCCATGAGCCAGTCCCTCACCGACATCGCCAAGTACTCCATCGGCCGGCTGCGGCCACACTTTCTGGACGTCTGTAAACCCGACTGGAAGGTGATCAACTGCTCGGCCGGGGCCTACATCGAGAACTTCACCTGTACCGGCGACAAGACCGCCGTCAACGAGGGCAGGTGGGTCACTTGTATCCCCTAACTCCTATAACTCTGAGGGTATTTATCCCACTTCTGCATTACTTTAAAATGCTTTAAATCATACACATTAAATAGTTTAGAAATCTTCAGCTTAACACACATTGGCCTTATAATAACAATAAAAACACCCTCACACACACCCCTTCCACCCCCCCACACCAACACACACCCCTTCCACCCCCTCACCACTTACACACACACACTCAACACCCCTTCCACCCGCATCCTTATAACCACCAGTCACTTGTTAGCTCCACTAGCCCTAACTTAAAGCAAACTCCTGACAGTTATCTGGTTAATAGGGACATCCAAGCTTTTCTGCCTTTTCAGACCCTCCAGTCTAGGGCATCTGAGTCTGTGGAAACCGTGAGCATGTAAGACATTTATGTCCCTCCTTTCTTCCCGAGGAACTTCTTTATGTGGTTAGTTCCTGGAGACAGTCCGACTTGGAAACCACACAGGATCTGTTCAGACTATTTAAATACAGTTTGATCACACAGATGGTTGCCCTCAGGGTCAGAAGCTCCGTTTACAGGCTTCTCAATGACCTTCAGGGTCCAGTAGCAGTGGATCAGGTTTCATAAGAATTGCAAGGTCATCAAAATGCACTTTATTCAGCTCAGCACAGTTGCATAAGGAATAAACAGTTACATAAATGTAAGATGATATTCACAGTAGAGCTAAGCGATATGGCCTAAAAATAAATCAGATTCAAAATCTAAATCTAACTACAGATAACAAATAAATGGTTCAAAACGACTTTTATTTTTTATTTTTTACCTTAGGGTTAAAGGTCAATCACGTACTTTGGGTCTAAAACTTTTAGCATGTTAATGAATCCTGGCTTTTCCTCAGTATGTATGGGCACCATATCTTTTGCAATATACTTCGCGACAACATTTATCGCCTTCCACCGTGCCCCATTCTTATCATATGGCACTAGGTCATTAACAGAAAAGTTGACTAGTTGACTTCAGAGGCACAAGTTGACGCCCCCCGAGTGAAGTCAACTAGTTGTGTGTTTTATTCCTTTTTCCGTGTGTATATATATTTATTGCCACAAAAAAGCAAAAAAAGGCGGAGGATATGTGCAGTTTCCGCGTTATTGTGGGGATTTCCGCATAAAACCATGAGTTTGGTTCACGTAAAACTGGGGGATTTTTGCATAAAACTGTATGCCTCTTTTTTTTTTACCTCAATCTCTTAATCTTGGTAATAGGGCTATATCTGTATTCATGATACTTACAGCTGTTCATTTTTCCAGAAATACTGGTGACCTAATTTAACATGATAAGTTTCATGTAATCATCTCCCCAGTGTTTGAAGACCACTTTGTTTTATTTTCTTTTTTCTTTTTTTTACTGTTCCTGAAGGGCTGAGGGAGTAATATTCCTCACTAGTACTGTCAGCAAAGGCTTCATTGCAGGCCTTCGCTTGTGGCCTATTCACACACCAGTTTACCCACTATGGTTTGGAAAACTGGAGCCGCTGCGGTGGCTCTGTGGCTCACACTCCCCGCTGCCCTCTAATCCTGCAGTAAAGCGTTCGGCAGTCCATAAACACACATTAACGTTGCGACTGTAAGTCTGAAGGTTTTGGTTTGGTTTGGTTTCATGGTGCATGCTGAAGGCCAGCAGGCCCTTCCAGACCTCTCATTCGCCGAAGGTGTGGTTCCTCACTAGCAGAGAAGCACCTTTCTGGCCCGTGTCCAATGTTTTGCTTGGAGACGGAGCCATTAATAGAGTAAATAAAGCGTCGGGGGAGGGGGCAGCCCAGAATAATCACTTGAGTTCCCGTATGGATACATGGCCATTAAAGGGCCCATGCTATCACTTTTTGTCACCTCAAAATGTAAAGATAGTTAAGTTTCAAAATGTACATTACTCCCCCATCCATACAATCCATATATGAAAAAACATTTATAAACCATAGTTTTTTTTAAAATTTATAAACCATAGTTTTTGTGATACTTATTCAGCCTACACCTGTTTAGCCCCGTCCATTCATGCTGCAGTTTCAGCCCCAGTTTTGCTGCAACACAGGGCAGCCAGTCAGAAATAAGATCATTTTGGGTGATAAAAATGTCCTGTCAGAAACACTGTGGTTGGTTAGAGGCTCGTTTGCATATTGCAGCCAGTAACTGAACACAGAACAGTTTTATTTGCAGCTTTGTTCGTCTGCTACCATTTTCTACTATAGATAATTCAGTATCTAATATAAATTATTCTGTATTTAATGTCTAAATTATTCATTAATTGCTATGGATGATATTGAATGCGTTGTGAATATACTGCAAGTTATTCAATTTCTACTACAAATGGTATATACTACAAATGATTTGGGATCTGCTATAAGTTATTCAGTGTCTAAGATTTGAATTATTCATTAATTGGAATCTATTGTGAATTATCTACTTCAAAGGATTTTGTATATACTACAAATGATTCAGTGTCTATTATCAGTGCAAAACTCTCGAAAGGTTCAGTGATAAAGGAAGTGCTGGATCTCTATGCTGTCTGCTCTGTCTCTGAATGTAATGCCCCTCAGTTCTCCTGGTCTGGAGCCTCGTGAGCGCTGCTGTAATTCGATCAGTGAGGAGGAACTTGCCTGCTCATCTGTCTTCATCTCTGCTTTAAACAGGCGTGGCTCCAGACGGACACTGCTTTTATCTCGATCAAGACAAAATACATTAACGTTTTAATTCAGTTAGGATTTTTAGAGGTCCTGAGACAGACGGGACCTACACAGAACATGCTTGGAAATATTGAATTATAGTTGAATTATTGTTTAAATACAGCCTTGAACAGGCTTGATCCATGCAAATTCAGTATCTGTTACAAAGGATTCAGGATATATTATGAATGATTTGGAATCTACTGTGAATTATTCAGTATCTGTTTTCGTCTATAAACAATTCAGTATCTACTACAAAGGATTCAGTAAATGTTACAAATGACCCAGTATCTACTGTGAATGATTCAGAATTAGCTATCAGAGCCTTAGTACTATGGATGAATCCGCTTTTACTACTAATGATTCAGTATCTTCTCTAAGTGATTTAGTATCCGCTGTGAAGTACAATAAATGATTCAGTCTCCACTTCTAATGATTCAGTATTAGCTATCAGAGACTCAATACTAAGAATAATGATTCAGTATTCGTTATCAGAGACTCAATACTATGAATGATTCAGTCTCTACTTCTAATGATTCAGTATTAGTTATCAGAGACTCAATACTAAGAATAATGATTCAGTATTAGCTATCAGAGACTCAATACTATGAATGATTCAGTCTCTACTTCTAATGATTCAGTATTAGCTATCAGAGACTCAATACAAAGAATAATGATTCAGTATTAGCTATCAGAGACTCAATACTATGAATGATTCAGTCTCTACTTCTAATGATTCAGCATTGGCTACAATGGATTTCATATATGCTACAAATGATTCCGTATCTACTGTAAATGTATCAGCATGTATCCACTATAAGAGATTCGGTATCTACTATGAATATCTCCGTTTATACAGCAGTACTGGAGTACTGATCCTGCGGTGTTAGTGTACAGTAGGAGAAGGCTTTCGTTGTGTTGGTAGTGAGTCTGTGTATTCAGTGTGTGTGAGTGGTTAGTGTGTTCCAGTCTCAGTCGTCCTGCCCTCCTGTCTCGGGGTGTTTTATCTCGTGCTCCACAGCGAGCCCCTGGCTAATGTAAACAGGAAGATACTCAAAGCCCTCCGGATAGACAGCCCACCCTACACACACACACACACACACACACACTTGCCCAGCCTTTCTGACCCGGAAAAGGGCGTCCACATGTTTTTCAGACTAGCATGTCTCCAGTGACTCGTGTGTAACAAAGGCTCATAACATACACACAGGGCAGGAAAAAATGCTGTAACTAAAGGGGCAGTTTCTGCCCTTACTGACTGACATTTAGGGGAATTTATACACAAAGAGGGCACCTACCAAAATATACCAGGGGAAGTTCACTGATTTTTCAAAATTCCTACAAAACTAAATGATGATCATGAGGGTGGGTTTGATGTCGACAGTTCAGACTCTGATTTCCTTACAGTGGAGGAGAAGGGAACCAGACGTCTCCAACATGAATCCAGCTCTAGAGAAACACGCTTCTGCACATTTCAATACACATTCATTGTCTTTGTCATGAGTTTAACACATTGAAAAGAAATGAAACATAGTGACAGAACATTTTATATTTATTTTTAGTGTGTTAAAGACATGTGTGCACTAAAATGTGCCAGATTAAATATTTATTTACACTTAAATAAACACACAGGGATTCCTTTTTACACCTGTGAGAGGTATATCTCACCTGTATGTGATTTCTAATATACTTTGGAGTGGTGTGTTGCATTCACTATGTATGTATTCAGTTTAACTAAGCCTTCCAGTGTTTCTGGTTGCAATATGAGCCACTAGTAACACTGTAGTGATCATTAATTGTTTTCCTCTCTTCTGTTTTTCTTTTTCTCTGTTTGTATTTTTCTCTCTTTCCTCAATCTTACTCTTTCTCTTTGTTTCTATCTTTCTGTCTCTTTCCCTCTTTCTGTCTCCCTCCCCGTCTCTCTGTTGCAGGTTGTCCTTCTACTCCGGCCACTCGTCTTTCTCCATGTACTGCATGCTGTTTCTGGCAGTGAGTACTGATTTATAAAAGCCCACCTCAGCACTTTAATAATACACATCAACTCGCCACAGTTCCCATGGCAACCCAGTACTTTAAAGTCATTTAAGTGATGCAAAAATGGTAAACTAATAAATTGAGCGGTCCTTTTTAATAATAATACGTCACAGACTCTGCAGTTATAATAAAAATAATAAAACCTGTAATAAAGTGCAAATTACCCGTTTAACAGGTCTAAAATTATAAACTGGGTGTTAACTGTGACCATTTTATTGAGATAAAACATTTACTTAAAAAGAGTGTCTTAAAAAGTCTACACTTGGTAAGTGTAAATAAATTATTTGATTTTGTAAGCAATATTTATTTTTATATGCTTTGATTTTTACCAGTGTTTTCTGAAAGCTTCAATAAACAGACAGACACGTCCGGTTGTCATTTAAGTGATCATATTTATGAAATTTAATCTTATAAAATTTAAATATTTAAATATTATAAAATACTATAATTGAAATTACAGTATTATATACCCTTTCCACTGCTGACTGTGGAAAGTGGTACTGATTCCGAGGGAGTCTACTGTCTAGCCAGCTAGTGCAGTAATGAGCTTGACAGTGACGAATAAACAAAGATGATTGTGTTGCTCCAGATGTGCAACTCTCTTCTAAAAGGATGTTGTTCGAGTTTCTGAATTAGATATAGAACCATGAGAACCTGAAGAAGCATCTAAACCTTCTCCATGATGGTTTAAAAATGGTTCTTACAAGACTAAAATCATTTCTTTCCTTTGGCTTCGGCTTTAGAAGAGTTTTCTGAAGTTGATGGACTGTTTTCTTCATTGCTGCTGAGATTCTGGTCCTCAAACTTCAGGTCTTCTGAAGCCTCTGCAGTGGAACGTCTGCCTTGACAATCAGAATCAGCAGAAGACGTGAATCAAGACCATCTGGGCAAAGTCCAAACTTACACGTCCTGAATATGATTGTCACCATGACGACGTGGCCAAAGTTAAACTGTCTTAAAGAACCATGTGCGAACCTTAGACCCAGATCTCACAATAAAGCCGAGCCTTAATTTGATCTGGATTATCATCCCTGGATCGGGAGAAAACTGTTACTGAGAGAGTTTTGTGAAGAACTGAACGTGGTGGAAAAAGGCAGTTGAGTTTAACAAAAACAGCACCTTCTCGACATTTTAGTTAGTCTGACATCAAAAGAAAGAGGAAAAAGTCAAATGCAGAGCAGAACCTGCACAGCCCTCGATAAGCTGATTTATCAAGAACTTAAACAATTAAATGAATTAGTAATTGAAAATGATGAAATAGTAAATAAAAAGAATGTCTTTAGTGATTGTGAGTGTGATCCTGACAGCCCTAAACATATGTCAGCCAATCACCGTAATGATGGAGAGAGGAGAGAAAGGTAGAAACAAAAAGGATATGAGATGAAGGATGGCTCAGGACATTTGCACAGTACTGTAGTACACTCTAAAACGATTTTGCACTACTCTGTAATAGCTGGCTCAGTTTTGTTTAGGATTATTAGTGTTTGTACATCTAAGGGATAGCTGTGTTTACTGTGATTGGCTGGCACTGCAGACTCCACACCAATCAGATCACAGGTCCTCAGAGCCTGATCCAATGTTGTTTTTTGCAGCTTTATCTCCAGGCCCGAATGCAGGCTGAATGGGCCAGACTCTTGCGACCCACAATCCAGTTCTTCCTGATCGCCGCGTCAGTCTACACCGGTCTGTCCCGCGTATCTGACTACAAACACCACTGGAGCGACGTCCTGACCGGACTCATACAGGGCGCTGCCATGGCCACACTGGTGGTGAGTGGAAATCTCTGATCCGAATCCAAATCTTTAGAAACCATTCGGTCATTCACTGAACACTGGTTAATGCCGTTAATTTTTTTTTTTATGAAAATGATACTCCCTCTACAGAACACACTTAAATATGGCATGTTTCTGCAAATTCTTTCTGCTAACAATGACTATTTGTTGAGTTTAAAACATGAAAAAATATACATACTTTGAATGTATATTGTGTATTTATATATATAAAGTGTCTCCATAGATGCACTTATTTGCATTTTGCAAAATAAACGATGACCAGGGTGCCCAAACCTCTGGAGTGTGTGTAAATCGGCAGCACTGTACTTTACAGAATGTATGGTGGGGTTTTAAAGAGCCCAGATCATAGAAAATGGAATTTAAGTTTCAAGCTTTTATGTGTACAGTTTAGAAGCATACTGTTCCTAGCCATGGCCTTAGATCAGTGGTCCCTGGTACTCTGCTCCATCCAGCAGTTTAGTGATTCCCCTCTTCAAACTCTTACTAAACCTGGTCATTAACGGGTGAGCTGAACCAGGTGTGTTAGAGCAGGTAAATTACAATTTGCTGAACACTGACCCTCCAGGGTTTGAGTTTGGGATCATAGTGTACAGTGACCATAGTGTAGACTGAACAGACTACAGCACACAGCTTGAAATTCTTCCTCTGCATTCCTCTGAAGCCCTGGTGGTGTAGCAACAATGCAGTCCTGCCACATTTTCTTGCAGAAATATAATCATCACACCCTCTTAGCAGCTCTGAAGCCTCTGTTGTCTTCACCTACAGGTTTTCTTCGTGTCCGATTTCTTCAAGAAGCCCGTGGAACCTCAGAAGGAGGCCGAAATCCCACACACCACCTTACAGGAGACGCCCACCAATGGAAACCACTATGACAGTCCCAACTGAAGCTTCCAGAACCTTCCTTCATGAGCATGCACCTCCTAAAGGGCGGACCACTGGGGCAGAAACCTGTGAATGTAAACCCCCTGCTTGCTGCAGAGCTGTGTATGTGCGTGTGTATATATATATGACTCTTACAGACCATGATCCACGATGCCTTGCCTGGGCCGCTAATGCTGCTACCACTGCTTCCTGTGTATGACCCTGATGGTAACCTTTCCTTTTTTATTTGTATGATAAGAATAATCACTATACAGATTGTTTTTTTTATTAAAAATTATGTTAAAAGTATGTACAAAAAACAACCCATTATGCTTGAACACAAATAAAAGTCATCACTTTTGCTTTGAGTCATCATTCAAATCCACAAACGCGAACAGACGGGTAGACCAGGGTTCTTCAAAGGTAAAGACTGGCAGCGAACACAATGTCTCTCTTAATCTTGGTTATACCTGAGAAGAAAAAGGAGCAAATTGGGTTTATGGGACCTTCAGAGAGGTTTGTGACCACAAAAAGAGATGGCTGCAAGTATATGGAAACTTGCCATATATGGACTGTGTGGACAGGGCAGTGAATATTTACAGATTAAGTTTTGGTCATTTCGGAAAAGTGATATTTGCGCCCTTTAATTTATTGAAAAGCATCACTATATGTAGCAGTAAAATCACAAAACTGAAAGGTCACAATGCTTGTACCTGCCTGCCCTGCCTTAAAACATTTATAACCAAGGTAGCTGAATCAGGAGATAGCTGCTGCTATCTGAGGAACTTTCATGATTATGGTCATACAGTACTGTGCAGAAGTCTTGAGCCACCCCTAATTTGTTCATATTTTGCTTCCAGACTTTCTTGTATTTTTAATGTGGTCCCGAACAGTTCTCCAGGTTTCCTGAAGTACACTCAGACTCATTTTTCAGTCCAGTCCTGAACAAGTGAAGAAACAGGTGCAGATGATTCTAGATGATCAAGCAGTGATTAGTATACTAGTGGTGCTGAAGGCTGAGCGACACTTGTCTAGGCACCGTGTATCTTAAGGTACTTTGCTGCCTGTCTCAGTACAAAAAAATGATCCAATTTTTCCTATTTAATTAATATAAGAGTGCTTGACTGGCTGAAAATAGCATTTTTAGCACCAACAAGGTGATTAAAAGCAGAATATTAAGAAATTAGGGCTCAAGACTTGCACAGGAATGTATGATAGCAGGTAATAGGGAGAAGCAGAAACAGACGTACCGAGAGCAAACTTGTTCTCCAACTCTGTGTTGCCAATGGCCTTGGCTGCCTGACACATCTGCCTCAGGAGCTCCTCCAACCGCCGCATACAGCGAATTATACTGCCTACAAAGGGAGAAAGAGATGGAGAGTGTGTGTGTTAGAGCTGTATGTATGAACAAAATACCATATTAGGTTAAAATTCTCCCTCCTGACATGCCTTGCAGTATCTAAACACCCACAACTTTTCATGGGCCCCCCCACAATGACTCAACTAGACACACTGTTTTTGGACAAACTACACGCCATGTTGGATCTGTAAACGTGAGTGTTGAGTTTAGTTGTGATTATTACAATACTGTCGACAGCAGTAGTTGCCTGCACACTCCTAATAAACTGGAAACCCTGGCTGCAACTAAACAAGGATTCCAGTGAAGCAGAGGATGAAAAAAGGGTAAACATGTAATTCCTGCTTTACATGGAGTGGTGATAGCTCTTTCCCGGCCAATTGTGAAATTCCAAACAAATCCGGTCACTCCGCCCTCCATACGCTCTGCTCTTCAACTGTTTTCTTTCAGGGTCACAAGTCAGAAAGAGGCAGCAGGAGCAGCTGAGCTCCACAATGTTGGTAGGAGAACTCAGCAGAACTCACTCACTATTCCACTTCTCCACTGTTCTCTGATGTCCTGTACCAGAGGGCAGAGGTGCTGACAGGACCAAAGCCCAGTCAATCAAAAAACCAAAGCCCAGTCAATCAACCAAGACATACTTGGTCTCTATATCCTCAGCACTGAAGCTCCAAGGCTCCTGTTGATGAGTAATGGAAACTTACAGCCAACAATTTAGCAAATCTCCACACAGATCAGTGATGTAACAGACTTGTTTATGTTGTGTTTGTACACTCCACCTCGACTGGGACGGGATGGCTCTACTGGGATGAGGTCGTCCTTAAGTCACACTTTTCTCTTAAGAGTCAGGGTCTGTCTAATCCTTTTGTGTAGTAAATATTTATTCACCATTTTGTACTAGATGGGATTATTAATATTTATGCTTGTTTCCCTGTCACTGTAAAGCTTCCCACAATTTTACACAGTAGTTCTAAAGGCCAAGAACTAAGGAATCGAACAGGTGTTCTTCTAACAAAGCACGTTTTACTAAACAAAAATACTTATTATTTACTGCTTTCTTCTTTGCATTTATTCTAATGATATTTAGTGTATTTGCTGGTAGAGCATTCCTAACTGCTCGGTTAAATGGCTTTAAACAATTGCACAGGAGCCGAAGACTTTCACAGTACAGTATGATTCAGACCAAGAGAGTCCGGGGGGGGGCACGGGAGAGTCAGGGGTGTATGTAGGGCCAGAGAATCAGGAGGGCCGCGGGAGAGTCAAAAGGCAGTCTGTAATGTTACTGAAAGACAGCAGGTCACCTTCAAAGACGTCGGTCATTTTGCAGATCTGGGAGAAGGAGGATCCATTGGCCCAGGTGTAGACCACGTCCATCAGGTGGGGCCGGAACTGGTTCAGGTACGTATCCTCATCCACTTCCAGCTTGGCCTCCGCCGACACCTTGGCAATGCGTTTAGCACATTCCTGCCAATCAGATCACAGCAGATCAGACAGGAGGAGCACTCCCGGATGAGTCCATGTTTAGTCTTAAGTCATTTGAACATCTCTGAAAAAGGCTCCGCTTCTCATCTGAGCCTATAATGAAATTTTGGCCACTTTCCAGCACTGCTTGCATGTACTTTGCACCTTATAGATGGACTTAGTTCTATTATTGTTATTGCTGAAGCATTTTTCCCCTTAGCATATTAGGCCATATTTTTGATTGCTGTGACCATTACTGCACAGTAATGCAGAAAGCGTTATTAAATAAAAGGGTCTGTAATGTTTTAATGTCTGTTCATGTAATGTTTAATTATTAAAAAATGTGTGGTTAATTTAGATTAATCAGAGCTTGGAATTCAATTTTTTTTTAAATTGCATCACACCCCTAATTAATATTATTGCAAACTGAACTGAGTGCATTAGAGCAGGGAACACACTGAACTACCCACATTAGAATCCCATAGCACTGAAACAGTAACTCCGTAGCCTGCTTTTTCTCAGAATGAGATCTGGTCTCTGATCATTCTCCAATTTTAGCTATACTTAACACATCAGTCAGTTTAACCTCTTAAAAGAACAGATCTGTGAAAAATCAGATGCCCACACTATTCCTCTGACAGCGGATGTGGCCAATCAGCCGAGACACATTGTGGGCTCCAAATGTTGCTGAGGTCAATTGTCACCGAAGCCAAACCATTAAATATGGATCTGACTTGTGGACAGTAGCTTTACCTGCATCTGGCGGAGCGGACCTGCCAACTGCTCTGTCAGCTTCGGCATCTCATTAGCCTGGGTGGAGATTAGGAGAGACAGGCAGACAGACAGAGAGAGTTTGGGAGAGAGAGATTGAGTGATTTTGGGGCATAGAGAGAGAGAGAGAGAGAGAGAGAGAGAGTTTGGGGGGAAGAGAGAGAGAGAGAGAGTGTGTTTGGGGAGGGAGAGAGAGAGTGTTTGGTGGGGAGAGAGAGTG
>JBBPDB010139920.1:0-15390 GCA_037974465.1 Brachypetersius altus
TGGCTCAAGAAGAAGCACATTAAGGTCATGGAGTGGCCGAGTCAGTCTCCGGACCTTAATCCAATAGAAAACCTATGGAGGGAGCAGAAGCTCAGAGCTGCACAGAGACAGCCTCGAACCCTCAGTGCTTTAGAGACGATCTGCAGAGGAGTGGAGCAACACTCCTCCTAAAATCTGCGCAAACTTGGTCATCAGTTAAAGAAATGTTTGACCTTTTCCCACGAAGTATTAAGTCTTTTTTTGTTCCCTCAATGAAATGTAAATCAGTTTCTATCTTTTATTTTAAGTTATTTTTTCAGTTTCCCTTTTGCTGTGCTCTCTGTCACTGTTAAAATAAACCCACCATTAAAATGATTCTGGTCTGAGTCTTTTCATTTCTTTGTCATTGGACAAACTTACAAAATCAGCGAGAGGTCAAACACTTATTTCCTCTACTGTGTATATTTTTATGAAATTCTTGTAACATTAACATTGTCCAAATAAGGAATACAAATAGAATCTTACATTAATCTTGAAAGTAAGCTTGGTTTAAAATGTATTCATATAATTATATAACGTTTTTGCTCTTAAATGTACAGAAGTAAACATAAGAACCGATATGTGGCTTAACATTTGTGATAGAATTTATATTGCATTAGAACTGAAAAGGCTTTAGAGTCCTGCTTCCATCACCTTCAACCTTAAGAATTGTCACTTGCTGTCTAAAATATCCCACCCTTTGACAGGTGCCACTGTACCTTTCAGTAGCTTTAATGTTGTGGCTGATTGGTGTATACTGTGTGGATGGTTAATGTTAACAAATCAAAGTTCAAATGAATTATGAAGTCATGGTGGTTACCCCAAATTCTTACATGAGTTAGGTTCTGTATGTAAATATAATTGCTACATGTCTACAAATTCAAAGCAGAAGGTCTGAATAAAGATGGCAAGGGGTAAAGTGGTAAGAAAAGTCTCAATCTCTGGAAACAGCTGGATTGTGGTTAATCAACCAACCATTCTGGAAGATGCAATAATACATCCATGACAAAACACTGTTACAGAACTCTATGAAAATTATTCATGCAGCACAAAAGATTTACACAAAATAAACACAACATAATCCACACTGCCACTAACAACGCACCCACCACAAAGCGCCAGAGGTATGTAACAAATATATGCACTGATGCACTACAATGTGATTATTGTTAGCTGGACCAGTAAAAGTTAGCTGTTAGTTGAGACTTGCTAATCGCAAAACTTAGTACATCACTTGATTTTGGTACAAAAGAATGCACCAAAACAGTGTTTGAGGACAATGTTGTACCAAATGTTGCCAACCAAAGTGCACCATGTGAATGTTTATTGAGCTCAGAAGCACTCCTGTGTTCCTGAGACACTCTTTCAGCAATTTCTAATGCAGTAAAAAAGAAAAACAAAATGAATAAGATGTGGTCAGAGGTCTCAGATCACTGAGCAGAATGACGTGGTAACACTTTATTTCATTAGCCAATTGTAGATGCTTACTTATAACTAAAATTCACCTTATTTTTCCCCAACTTCAGTCCAATACCTAATCCTAATGTTAGCCTTGGGCCTAAACCAAAGCTCGGACCTAGCCCTGACCCTAATGCTGTTGAGAATCCCCAGATAGTTTGTCAATAATAAATAATATCCAGGGAGATTCTTTAATATTGTATGTTCCCATGGGTACCCCCACACCGAATAAATAACGCTTCCTGTAATAATAGATTTGTTTTGCACATTTCTGTGGACATTGACGATGCTAATATTGCATGTATTAATTGGAAAGCAAAGTGCTAGAGAACAGCTGAAAGGGAGGAAAGAACAGATGTATCTGTGATACCTAATAACATTTCCTGTGGGACTTGCTTGTTCCACTTATCTCTCCTGAACTCTGTCAGAATATATTGACAACACTTCCCCAGCATTATTGGTAAGGATGCTGTGAAGGAAAATGAAAAACATTTTTAGTTTGTTATTTATTCAATGGAAAATTAGTTTACAGTTACTCTAGTATTTCTAGTGCACTGCTTCCCCACAAAGCATAAAATATGCACTTTTGTGCAGCATTTGTCCAAACAATAAAGCCAGATTTACTCACCAGTATACTGTTAGCTGGCTGAAGTCTGTGCTAAATATGAAAATGGACAGGCCAGAAGCCAATATCTGTATGCAGGTTTAGGAAAAAGACGAACGTAATAATTAATTTTCCCCAGTCACCTGAAACAAGAAGTGTCAAACACAGAGAACCAAGGAAACATTTTATCTCAGACATTTCCATTCTGCCAACAGTCTGGCCACTAAGGGACATGGAGAAAACAGCTGGGTTCACCCTTAGTTTGAAAGTGAAAGTGACCACTGGTCATATGTGAACACACCACAGCACACGGCGTGAACAGCACGAAACACTTCCTCTGCATTTAACCCATTCACCAAGTGAAGCAGGGGGCAGCAGGAACACGGCGCCGGGAATCGAACGCACGACTTCCTGATCACAGGGCGAATGCCAAGAAGATTTTTGCTTATTATTAAACTTTTCAAAACTAATAAAATAAAATGGGTCTGAGTACACCAGAATGAAAAAAGCAGAATAATGTCTTACAACCTGGATAAAAAGGTAAAGGTATATCTCATACATTTCTTATACAGTGAATACCAAAACAAGGCAAGCAAGGTTTAAAAAATCACAGAATCTAACCTTTGCCAGGAAAACCCAGACTGCACAGTGTACCAAAGATAGGCCACTCTTTAACTTCACTGATGCCAGCAGCAGGAGAAAGCCAAGAATAGCACTACGGGTGACAATAGATGTGTCATCAGCATACATTATCTGAACCAATGAAGACATTTGCCTTTAGTTAGAGTTCACATAAAGCCAACAAAAGAATGCAGCATTTTCTGTTGCTTGCCTATATTCACAATCTATATGTCTGACGTTTGTCAATGTATATTGTATAACAATTGATGTTCGTCAGATAAAAGAATTAGATCAGTTACTAAGTTACTTGCCTTAGTATTGTAGCACACCCTTATTCAATTATTAAGTTTTGGTCAGAAACAAAAGGGTTACAATCTTGGGACCCACAACAGAAAAATTCTTATGATATTTTATAGATATAGCTTGATAGTTTTCCCAGTGACTAGGCCATCAGTAGCTGGAAAGAAGAGTATTCAGGTTTTGATATTTATGGCCCAAACTAAGGACTTGGATCTTATAATCATGGTTCACTGCTGTCTAAATTGCTGTCAATACAATTTACAGCCAGCTGAATCCAGTGGGTTAATGGGGGAAACTCTTACCTGGCCAAACATCCACCACAAAATTGATAGGACATGAGGAAGGGGAATTCTAAGACACCAGAAAGATCGCCTACAATTAAAAAAAAAAAAAAACAACACACAACTAAAAATCCTTCTGAATATTTATCACTACTACAACTTAACAGTTTCTCTTCTATTTATACCCCTCTATATACTCTTTCGATTATTTTAAACTGTCACTTTTACATGTTTTCAACTAAAACTGCTCTCACACTATGTTGGATCAAAGACTGAGGAATGTTGACGAATTACCTGTTGGATGTGCAGCAGAAGCTAACAGCAACATGCTAAAATGACATGAATTACATACTTTTTACAAATAGCTTACAGATAAAGAAATTTGACAAATTAATACAATCAAGTCAATTTACCTAACCATGTAGTTGATTAACTGGTGTTCAAGAGCACTGCAATCCAAAAGATACGGTTTATGAGGGTCAAGATTCAATGTATCCAGCTACTGGTCTGACAACAAAACACCAAAAGTGCCAGATACTATTACTTACTTATTCGGAACCTACTATAAGCAGAATATAAAGTAAGTTCAACTAAGGAGTAATTCTGTAGCTTCATGACTTCTGTAAAGCCCTTAAAAATGTTTCACTTTTTATAAAACCAACCTGAGATGGCTAGACTTTGAACTTCTCTGGAGGACTCTGTATGATCCTAAAAGAAAAGAAAAGAAACAAAACAAGAACATAAAGCACATTAACAATATTGAAATGTATTATTGAAAAATAATAAATTAATTGATTGTAAACATTGCTCTATTTTTCTTACTTTTCTTTTCAACAAATCTAATACTAATGTGTGTGAGATTAAGTATTCCAAAAGTAAAAAGAGAAATATTCTGAACTGCTGCACTTTAGTAACCACAGAGTGACAACCCCAGTTATCACAGCACCCACACAATTACACTTTGTATTTTCTCACAGAAATTCATCTACATGTTTCTTTCCTTAAGATTTTTTATTATTGTTTTTATTCCACCCATTTTTTTCTCCTCTTACAGCGTTTGAAATATGATTCCAATGTCAAAACGTCTGTTAATATTCAGTGTATTGCGCTTGTACACTGCTAATGGATTAGATGATCAGGGGCCAAGAACTGAGAGACCTCCCTAATGAAGGTGAGCACCCTTCTGAATCTGTGTGTTTGGACAGTCTTCAACGTCATGGGAATGGATAGCGAAAAGGGATAAAAGGCTTAAAACCCCAAATAATGAAGTTAAAAAAGTCGGGGCCTGGATGGGCCCAACGCGGATCCATAGTTTACATGTGCCTAAGAGCGGCAAGCAAATGGATCTGAGCAGTTTAAACTGAGCAACTGTGATGAACAGACTGACTAGATCAGAGCATCTCCGGTGTGTCAGGTCTCACAGTTATTCCCGATATGCACTGGTTTGTACCAATCAAAAGTGGTCAAAGAAATGACAATCAGTGAACTGGCGGCTGGATCACAGGCTCACATGCACGCGGTGTGTGAATGTTAGCCCATTTCACATCATGTGGATTGTCGGGGATAGGTGGCTCGCATACTTCGGGAAGAGATCGCACCAGGATGGGAAAAAGGCAAGCGGGAGAACAGAGTAATGCTCTGGGAAATCTTCTGCTAAGCATTCTTGGTTGCTGTGATAAAGTGATCCTTCTCAGTGATTTGTTTTTTATACATATTTTTTCTGAACCTTTGCTATCTTTCACTTTACGTCATACGCTGCTTTGAGCCAAGAACTTGTCTTCATTTCACGTTGTAAAGCAACAAATTAAGAATATTTTGAAGAGGGTGATTCTTTTCTGTACCCACTGTTTTAGGACCAAATAAGTTCCAGCTATTCTGCTTCATTCAAGGTCATGTTGTCTTTATGTCACTTCACACTTTGCACTTATATTTTCCAACCTCTCTATTCAAGTCTCCCATCACCCTCAGTATATTATGCTTGAAGGTCGATTTCAGTTTGAGCTTTATCATAATAATCTACATTTTTTCTATTGCTTTTTCAAGGACACAATGGTAGAACTTACAACTTTGGGGTCAACTGGTGTCTTACCCAATAGGCTACTTCCACTCTACCATACTACCTTAGGCAAAATGGGCAGACTTACCAATACAAAGGAGGTGGAGGGAGGCCCATATATAGGCATTTGGTCCAAACTATAAAGGGAGAACAATATTTTAAACATAGGAAATTGCTAAACACCAATATTAGATTTGCTTGATAATATGATAAGAATGCACAAAATAAAGACTACCGTAATATTTTGTTTTTATTTGAATAATCTAATTACTAATAAATTACCATTGTTGCTATGAAAAATATGTAATAGTTCAGAAAATCTGGATTAGGGGAAGAAGAGATTTTACCTGAGGATTACGAAGTATGAGGGTAATAGCTGACACCAGCATCAATGTTTGACTAGAAACAATAAAAAAAAAAATGCATTTATGTATTTCATTTATGCATTTTACTCAACCATAGGACAGAATATATGCAGGTAATCTAAATGTGCTTATAAAATGTAAACATAACTTCAAAATGAAATACAGTATGTACTGAAACCTTAATCAATTTAAGTCAATTGTGAATGTTTACAATCACCTAGTTTCAGCGGTAGCATCCTTTCCAAAAGCAAAAACGTCAAATATTATAAATAAAAACTGAATTTGGAATTTCTTTGTTCTGCCTTTGTTAGTTTGGTTATTTCAGTTTAGTTTCAGCTGATTTTAAGATTTTTTGTGGAAGATGAGTTATTTTTCTTGTTTCAGTTGTAGATATTTAATTTTATTTGTGTTTATACCATGTTTTAATCCATGCCAACATGTGTAGTAGGAGTAAGAAATAATTCCCAATAGTGAATCATATCTCATTGAACACATTGCCATATATTGGGTGTTTTGGGGTTATACATGAGGAATTCATTTCTATAAACTGCATTATATGTGCAGTGTAACAAAAAATTTGTTTTTTTCTTTTCATTTTAGCGTTAAGTGTCCTGAATTCATACAAAATTCATTGCTTGTATTACAAAGGAATTAATGCCAGATAACAAGCATATGCAATATGAGATAAAACCGAATAAAAACATTGAGAAAAATACCTGATTATCTTCATCCATGATGATCTCTTAATACAGAGCATACAGAAAACAGATGTATCACAATAGCAATTTAAAACAAAAAATCTAAATCAGTCAGCTAGGACTATTTTTTCTTTTTAGGCATTATTCTTATATATAATACATATAATATTCTGTAAATTAGCCAGGTGACAAAATGGGCATAAACATATGAAATAATTTAATGAATCTATGCTATTGGTTGTGCTGAGTTATTTCATATGGGTACATTACTCTCTCACTTGGGTACATCACTTCATGCATATACAGATGAGGTCAAACTAAATTATGAGCATCAATTATGAGTTTCTCCTCATCCAATCTGGATGAGCCAATTAGCTCAAATAAAGTGCCAGTCTTGTTAAACCTCTCACTTCATCATTGGACCCAATTACTAGCCACATAACTAGTGACGAAATGTAAACAGGGTCATAGTTTATTTTATTACATACATTTAGACAATGAGACAGCTTCACACATTTCATTAGTTTAACACTTTAGCTAGGCAACCTTTAGCTGAAGTGTTCATTCTTACCTCTCCTTGGGTGAATCTAATGATGAAGAAGAAGACCACTTCTGACACATTTTGTAAAACGAAAAAGAAGGGAATCGGCTTGCCAGTATGAAAACAGAAAACACTTGAGTCAGTGATATCACTATTGTATGTTGTTTCATTTCAGTTCACCTCATTTACAGTCTTATGCAAAAGTTTGGCCACCCCATGATAAATAACAGATGTAGGTGTTTTTTGTAATTGAAAAGCCGTTAATACAGTCTCTCTAGGAAATGGAAAAATACACAATATTTTCAGCAAACATTGATGCATAGTTACTTTTTAAGCCATAAATTGAACAAAAATTAAACACAAAAACATTATTACGGCACTGTGCAAAAGTTGGGCACCCTAAGAGTTCCAAAGTCTCCAATTATTTTTTACAAGTTTTCAGACCTTAATCAGCTTGTTAGATCTGATGCGTGGCAACAGCTGTCACTGGTAAATGTCAGCTGGTGCCAATTTCAAAACTTTACAAATACTCTTCAAACCTTGTGCAGACACTTGTGGACACTGTGTTCATCTAAGCAGCTGAGTAAGACTCTGAAAATGAAAGTTACTGATGCTCACAGTGCAGGAGAGGCTACAAGAAGATAGCAAAGTGTTGTAAGCTTGCAGTTTCCACAGTGAGAAATGTAATTAACAGATGGCAGTTCAGGGGAGCTTTGGAGGTCAAGACCTGGACAACCACGACAACTCTTGCAGAGAACTGCTCATATGCTGGTTAGAAAGACATTTGACTGCAAAAAATCTGCAGGTATATTTAGCAGACTCAGGAGTGGTGGTGCACCATACCACAAGACCTTCATGGAAGATTCAGCAAAAGAAAACCTTACCTGCGTCCCTCATAAAATCAAATGTTAGAAGGATGCAACAGAACATCTACAGAAGCCTGAGTTTGATGAAGTGCTGAGGACTGATGAAGGCCACAATCAGCAAAGGCATGTTTGGAAAAAAAAGGAGCAGCATTTCATGAAAAGAACACCTTTCCAGCTATTACGCATGGGGTGGATCTCTCATGCTTTGGGGTTGTGTTGCAGCCAGTGGCACAGGAAACATTGTACGGGTGGAGGGAAGAATGGATCCCACTAAATACCAGAAGCCTCACACCATCTGTAAGAAAGCTGAAGCTGAAAAGAGAATGGCTTCTACAACAGGACAATGATCCTAAATATACCTCCAAATCCACCATGGACTACCTCAAGAGATGCAAGCTGAAGGGTTTGTAATGTCCATCACAGTCCCCTGATGTAACTGAAAATTTCATTGAAAATGTGTGGGTAGATCTTAAGAGTTGTGCATGCAAGACGACCAAAGAATATCACAGAACTTGAAGCCTTTTGTAAGGAAGAATGTGAGAAAATCCCAAGTAAAAGAACTGAAAGACTTTTATCTGGCTATAAAAAGCATTTGCACGGTGTGATATCTGCCAGAGGAGGTGTAAATAAAAATTATGTAGAGTGCCCAAACTTTTGCAGAGTGCCGCAATAATGTTTTTTTTGGGTTTTTTTGGTTCAATTAATTACATAAAAAGAAACTATGCATCAGTGTTTGCTGAAAATAGTATGCATTTTTTCTTTTTCCTAGAGAAAGTGTTTAATTTAAAAAATGACCAAAATATGTTATTTATCGAGGCGTGGCCAAACTTTTGCATACGACTGTATGTGTATAGTCTTTTTTACACCAGATATCACTCCAAAGCAGCTTGGAGATGTCTGTATCCTAATGACCAAGAAAAGAAGTATTAGCAATACCACTAAACAATTTATTTAAACCAATATATTTAAACCAATATACGATATTTAAGATTAAACACTATCTCTAAATTTGTAGCTTATATGTTGTGTCCTTTGCAAACCTCATCAACCTACACAGAGGCATTTTATTTATAAAAGTAGTTGGAAATACTGTCAGGAAATTCACAGAAAAATCTGATGAACTGTGTTGAACATACACCAGTTAGCCTCCAGGCACATCTACAAACAATGTCTCTTTTGTCAGTTATACGGAGCACTTTATAGTTTACAGTTACACTGATGACTATCGTTTTTTCTGCATCGTTTGTTACTCTCCTATACCCTCCTCATCAATGGCCACATGACCACCAGGATGCAAGTATTATTACAGTGACAATAACATGTTAGAGAGAGAGAGAGAGCGAGAGAGAATGACCACTGGTGAAAGACTAGCAGATGACTAACACAAACTGTGTAGCATCAGATGAATCATCATCAATAACTTTACATCTATTTTACATCTAGGTTACATGTGTCTAACAGAGCAGTGTTTAAAAAGTGTCATCCACACTGTGCAGTGTGGTCACCAACTCCTCTGGTCCTCTGGTGGCCCTGATCACTGCTGAATGGGGCAAAGGGGGGCTAACAAGTGATGTATACAAATATTTGGACTACAGTCTGTAATTGTAAACTACTCCTGTGTATATATCGTTATTTATCTATATTTCTCTCTTTCTATTTTTAAATCAGCATCTCATTCCCGTGTCTGTTAAATTCCTACACAAGCACACCTCACTCTGCTTCATGAGGTACTGATTAGGTAATCACCTGAATCACATCTTATTTAATGAGGAAAAAAACACTGCTTTAAATCAATGGTTCTTAACCTTTTCAACATTAAGGCCCACCTATCTATCACAGTATGCTGCCAAGGCCCGCTTGGCCGCATTAGATGATATTAAATAAGCAATTGCGGACCAAAGGCCTGTTTTGATTTTAGATACCCGGCTGTAAATGACAGTCTCCACTTGCAATGTGACCAGTTGGATGGCAAAACACTTCTACAAGTTTGTAAAATGTAATTAATGCCATTTTGGTGGAGTAAACAAGAGATTTGTTTTCTTTGAACTATTCCATTTCTGTAAACCCTGCATAATTTCTCTTATTTTGATGTATTGTGTAATGAGTTAAGTATTACTGTAGGGAAGAATAACAAAATACAGAAACAGGTTAGAAGTTTATGCTGTCATGATGTCCATTACAACTCATGACCAGTGTTCAAAAGGAATGTACTACTAAATAAACTACTGACAACTAGAGACATACCAGGATAGACAAGGCTTTGGATCCAGCATAAATGTTTCCTAAAAAAAAGACTGATCCAGGAAGCCACGGCACAGCTGCAGATCTAGACACACACAAACAACACAGGTGGAAATGTAAATGTGTATTTTATATATCCTATTTTTTTTTTGCTTCAGTTTACTGATAAAGAATCAATTCTTCATTTAAATATAATTATTTTAATACGATTGTTTGACCACATTTATAGAATAGGAATGCAGTGATATGACAAATATTAGCTCATTTAAATCATTCAGTACCACATATTATTACAATTAGAAATTTCCTGTTTCTGAAAAACTTTTACTGATAATCAATCTGACTTTGTAAAACCGGCTATATATAATATGTATGAACTGCTATACACTTTAAGTGGGTACCTGAGAAAACCCTTTATCTCCACCCATCTCACCTTCCCAGTCACCAAAAGCAGAAGAGTTCCAGTGCTAGTCTGCCACCTAGTGGTAACATAGAGGAATTACATCATATTTAACACCTTATAACAAAAGTTGAACTACGTATGCCGTGAACCATCAAAGCAACGTTTCACACTTACCCTAAAAAGAGGGTAGGATAGGTAAACTTCAAGACAGACAGGACATACTGAGGGAAAATTTGTTTAACAACACAGTCAATCTGTCGATCACAGGCTATTACTTAAATAGACAAAACTACGTGAACCAATCTTATAATTTCAAATGTTATAATCTCAAGTGTTATCTTTATTTTAAAATCACCTTGTTTGTGAAATAGAATACTGCGAAAAAGATGCAAAAAACAAGTCCGTGACTCGCTCGTGTAAAATTCATCTGTCAAAAAGCCAATTTGTCAGACTATCTGCACTCAGACATCAAATATGTGTCTTGCTACACACTAAACCTGTACTTCCTAGTTTCCAGAGTTCTGTGACACGTCGTTACGTCTTTCAACCTTTCAACCATGAGCTTGCAGAGAGTGTAACAGACGTTGATTATTTGCACGACATGATGAATAAATAAAAAAAATAAATACACAAGAATCGACCGTAAGAAATTTCATGAGCACATTTAATAAATTATGTGGCCAAAGTATATTACAGTATATCAAAAACATACAAAAATAATGAAGACTTTTACTTTGAAGAGTGTTGTTTACGTCACCCTACAGGACTGTGGTGGCTTGTTGTGACGTTTGTTAGCTAAAATAAACTTACTGCGCCGAATGTAAAAATGTGCTTTAATCCGCGTTAGTACAAGAGGTATATAAACTGGTGGTCTGGTGTAACGTATTGAGCTTTCACTAAAATTTTCGTTAATCAACCAAACTCGCTAGTTAGTGTTATTACAGTCAGGTCTGTTGGGGAACTGATATTCTGTATTAAAGGTAGAACGCTTTCAGTATCTATTGGACTTTCCTTCAGGATCGTTTTCGCCATCGAGTTTTCTGTAATCTGCCACCATGGACCAAATAAACGTGTCCACCAAAGGAATAAAGGTATTAAACCGTGTTCTAATCAAGTATGTGTTACCTTTCATCTAGTGTGGTAATTAAGCAATGGCGAGCATTTGATCGTTAGTCAGCCACCCTGAATGTCTGTGAAAGGGAGAGGCCCGAGCGGAGGTCTGTAGCACATTATTAGTTTTAGTTTACCAACGTTAGCATTGACGCGATTTAAGAAATCGTCGGTCTGATTTAGAGGTCAGTAGTTCTAGGCACATATTTGAGCTCGAAGGCCTTTGTTAAATTAAATATTAGCACAGCATTCTCGATTGTCTTTTCGATAGCTGTAACAGTTCTAGAAATAGAAAGGCAGCAATGTATAACTTGAATGACAAGGGGGAAGACACTGGCCTAAACTAAATTTTTGTCTGAGAATTGCCATGCATTCACTATCCTAAGAATGCAAATATTTTCCCGTCGTCCAGCAATTCAGACTTTTAAATGTACATAGTTTGTAAATTAATTGTATAGCTAGTGGGCTGTTTTATCAGATTGAAACACTGAGCTTCCCAGATAATACATACTTCATTTTTATGTCATGTAATGTTTGCCAGAATGTATAATGAGTGCCTGATATTTCACTTGTGCTCTAACTTTTAATTTAATTGAAGAGCCCTTGGGGGACTCAGCCTGTGACTGCGCCACCTTGTTCATTGGCAGAGGTAATGAGTGAACAGCTGGCCAAGCAGCTACATGAAGAATCTAGCTCTCTGCCCAGTGCCACTGAGTGAGTGTAAAAATCCTGGTATTGATTTGCCAGCTATTTTGGGGTGGGTCAGGGAAAATGTAATTTCATTTGCATAAAACATACATCCAGCAATGTGACTAAATTTAACAGAACATTGTAATAACATTTCTAAGCTTCAGTTGCTCAGATATACTTTTGGTGTTAATTTTGTTTGCAGTGTGGACCTTGACCTGGCTGGTATACCACAGGACACTGATACATCCAGTGATCTAATGCTGGCACAGATGCTTCAGATGGAATTTGATAGGGAGTTTGACACCCAGTTGCGCAGAGAAGAAAAGAAATTCAATGGCGAGAGCAAAGGTAAAGTTTTACAAATTAATTACTGGTCAATGTTAGTAACTAGGGGTGTCACTCAATAAAAAATGATGGAATTAATTTTTATTGTGAGGGAAATGAGGGAACACATTTTATTAATTTTTTTCCTACCGTCAATGGTTCTGGAGATAAACTAAATGTATATTTTTCATTATAAGGTTGTTGTAATACTACTATAATTTTCCTATTGGTCTCACTGAGTTGAATGTACAACAAACACATACAACAAACGAACAACATATTAATATGAAAAAAGTTATGAGTATAACAAAAGACCATGTCATCCAAGCGGCAAGTTTAGTTTTTTCTAAAAATGTTTCTGGTCTAAATCCGTGAAGCTGCGTGAAAATAAGTGTTACCACCAAAACCAGCGTGCCGAGATTGAAACACTACAAAAAGGTAAAGAAAAAAATTTTTGTTGCCTGGTTTAATCAACATTATAGACGTGCAACAGTGCTTGTTTTGCACTGTTCATGTGCAGTAATGGTCACAGCAATCAAAAATATGATTTAATATGAGGTGGGGGGCACCAGCGAGACCCACATAGAGTAGACGCTTTTATTGTAGTTTTCTCTGTTTGATCCACAAAGTTATGTTCAGGAATGTTTTTATTTAATATATTTCATATTTTTATTTTTTTTTTAATTCATATAGTAAACAAAAGCCCTTTACTATAATCGCCAGGTTGCATTATTTCCAACAAATAAAAGCAAGTTTTCCATATGGCAAGACAGTGAGCTCCTTTCTGATGCAAAGAGGACAAAGTTTTCATTTTCCCAGATAGCATAGCAGAGGTACTGTAGCTTCTTAAAAAGTTAAAAAGAGACAAAAAGCTGAAGCGTCACCTTCTTTTTCCTGCGAAAATGAGAATTTTTCAAGGCACTGTCTGGAAGATTTTCATATCTCCCAAAGAGATTTGGGATTTTGTGGAACATGAGGTGAAAGCGTGACCTGTGTGATCCTTGGTGCTGTACGTCTATTTTACTCGTAAACGAGTAATAAACGAGATTCTGATATGACGACTGGCGCTGTACGATGGGCTCTGGGTCCAAAATCCATTGGATACTTGCTGTGTGTGCAGCTGCAGCTGGATGTATGCCAGCAGGCTGCATGACTAAACGGCCAAATATACCACAGCAGCGGTCGTATCAGGAAGCGTCTTGTGCAAAACAGGGCACTGCGTCACTTGACTCATGCAGCCATTGTAGCTATAGCCAGTTAGCCACCGTTCTAGTGTTAAGAACTGATTTACAGAACTAAAATAAAAATAAACCAAATGGGTACCGGGTGCTGGGTATTTTTGAATCGGTTCTTTTTTAGAACCAAATTTCGGTTCCCATCCCTAGGTGGAGGGGTTTAGGGGGTGCCTTCAATTTGATGCTTGGGAAATCTGAGTTTATGGTGGGTGTTTGTTTTTTTGTTTGTTTAATTGTGACTGTCTTGATGCTTGCTGGAAGAGAGGCACTCGATTTGTGTTCTATTAAATTTTTTAACAAGTAGTGATTTGAAACAGATAGGATTGGAAAGAATTAAGATTGGAAATAATTTGTTTGCCCCTGATCTTGGGATGCTGTACTTAGAGGCAGGAGTTTCAATCATTTTTTCTTAGAACCAAACTAATAATTTTGGAAACTGCAGATATCCTCCACATTTCTTTTGCTTATATAAATATTCACGTAAATTCAGCTAAATGTCCATATTAAATATAACAGAATGAATATTTTTGTACTGTCAGGAGAACACAAAGAAAACGCGTTAAATGGTTAAATATGCTGTACTCAGAGAGCAGGGCGGACTGAAACTCAAAAACAGCCTGGAGTTTCTTCGCCAGCTGTGCAGACGCCTGCCTCTCGGCCGAGAAAGATGAGCAAACGTCTGCAGTGAACCAGTTTTTGTTTTGTTCTTCTTAAAGCCCTGTTTTGTTTTGTTTTTTAAATTTCTATCAACTAAGTTAGGCTGTTGAGCTCAGTCGCCGTCCAGTGTCTACTTTAACCGGCGGGTCTCTACAATACAACTCGGCGAACTATAAAAATTATTGATGATTACCCGAACATTTTACTGTGTTTTTATTACTAAAAATCTCACTAATTTATTATTGAACTTGAATTACAGTACCATCTGTACAGAAGTGATATTGATATTTACAGTCTAGCACTGCAGGGGTTCAGTGTGAACTGTACAGTACAAATACAGGCTTACCTTTGTATTTTCGTTAAGAGTAATGTATTAAACTGAGTTATAATTGAAACTGAAGTGTTTTGTGAACATATTTGGGGGCATATTTACACTGTGAAAATAAGCATTTTTAGGCTTTGTTTTTTTAACCACAACAAAACAACGCATTTTTTCACTCTACGTGGGTGCTCTCAGAACGTGGGTGCTCCCACAAAAAACGGGGATTACTGTGTTCTGAGTTAAAAAAAATTAAAACACTATTTTCACATCAAGTTAAAAAGGTTATTTTAAAAACCAAACAAAAAAACTTTACCAGATAAACTTACACATTTGTCCAGATAAACTACTATTATCACAAACCGGATAAACTATTATCCAGACAACCGTTTGAGGGAGTCATAAACAGACTGAGAGAGACGGTGTCAAGGTGGCTCCAGTGTGTTTCTCTGTTCTTATCAGGGCTTAAAGTATTCCGGCACGGTGCCGCTGCGCATGCAGACTCCGGTCATAGAGCCGCTGCGCGTGCAGACTCCGGTCATAGAGCCGCTGCGCGTGCAGACTCCGGTCATAGAGCCGCTGCGCGTGCAGACTCCGGTCATA
>JBBPDB010139938.1:0-15388 GCA_037974465.1 Brachypetersius altus
ACAGAACTACCAGGGCTTCATTCAGAAAATCTTGTGGTGAGCTGGCACACTTTTCCAGCATCTTCACCATCTTTGTGAGTGTGAGTGTGTCTTTTTCTTCCCTTAGCTGTGAGGAGAACTTATTCAACCAGACAGGAAGTGAGGGAGTTGGAGGGTGGCGGCTGACGTCAATGAGGCATCAGAGACCACGAAACAGGAACCAAAACATCCCACCATTCCCTGCCCCCCCCGAGTCAGACCCTTGCTCACTTTCTCTAAAGCCACCTCCACCTTGCCTCAACTGCTGCCTCACACACAAACGTCAAGACAAGGGCCCCCACATGTCCCACATGTGCTACATCTACAGTCCCTGCAGAAGTTTCAGGTGCCTCAGACTGAAACTATTCATTTGGGCAGTGCGCAGGTTTAAACATGATAAAACAAACAAATACAGCCAAATGTAACAAGAATAAATTATATTTTATTATTTTGGTAAGAATACCGACTTACTGTCATGTCTGGAAGGTGATCCATTTACAGGAGATGCTGGATAATAATTGATAGTACTTACTGAATAAGTTATACTAGTTACTGAATTATTCATAGTAGAATTATTTAAAGTAGATACTATATAATTTGTGGTAGAACCTGAATTATTTCTATAATGAAAAAGTAAGTCTTTGAAATAACTAAAGGAAATAAATACTTCATAGTCCTGAATACACACATATAGTACATGGTACCGAATAAGTCAAACTACAATGTATAGTGAATAATGTATAGTGGATACACTAAATACCTAATAGATGATAATGAATAATTCTTAGTAGTTATGGAAAAAAATAGTAAAAGTAGTGAATACTGGAGAGTAGATACTTAATAATTGACAATAGAAACAATAGAATAACAAACATACTTGCAGTAACAGAACTATGCAACAGAAATGTCAACCTCATTGTTTGCATGAAACTGCTGCAGACGTCAAACATTAATACGTTAACACACACACACACACATACACACACACACACACACCTCATTACACTCCCTCCACACTTTCAAACACTGCTTTTCTTTGTGGTATTTCTGTGCAAAAGGTCCAACTCTGTGAAGCATCGCAATGTGGTTCACACACACACTTTCACATCCCCCCAACACACACACACACACACACACACACTCTCTCTCATTTCTCTCTTCTTGTAAGATTCATAAACACTCTTCTTCTTTCAAGTAAAGTTCAACCATACAGTGGAATAGTAAATACAGAGACAAACAGCTGGGGGGGGAGTCTGTACTGGACCAGTGAAGAGTGCAGTCAGAACAAGAGCTCGTCGTTCAGTCATTGCAACATCGGCCTACAAACACACTGTAATAACAGGAATGCATGTATAGATTGTAGATAAAATCCTTATCAGGATTTCAGAACACCCGCAGAAATGTGTGCCTGGAGTTTACTCAGAATGCTCATAGCACAAAAATCCCCCCCAGAATAAAAACAAAAAAGCATGTGTCATTAACAGCTCCCCCCATTCCTCCATAGCCTTACCTGACAGCGCGGCTCTGGTGAGGGGTGGCTGAGTGGTCACTGGTGATCTCCTGAGGGGAGAAGGGGTAGGAGAGAACACTGCAATTATACACACACACACACACACACTGTGTGATAAAGTATCTTTCTGCTAACAAAACCAGGTTTCTGATGGAAACTACAGTAATACTGGACTTCTACAAGGAAAACACAATTTGCTGTATAAGGTTATTTGTAATTTTGTATTTTTTATTTGGTAATATTAATATAAAAACACAGCACAACACAGTTGGGACAGAGAGGTATCATTGCATCTAAATAATGCAAAACTCTTAGGCTTGCAATATATATATATATATATATTTACCTTATATATATATATACCTAGATATACCCTGTGCACATATAATATAAGATAAACCTTTATTTACTATACACACACATATACATTGCAAGCGTTAGAGTTTTGCACTAATCAGACGTGAGGATAGCTCACCGTAAATCAACATCTGCCTCAATTACTGACAAGAGATCGCCCTCTAGTGGGATCTTAGACGAAGGAAAGAAAATAGGACTCACTTGCTGGACGGACAGGGCACGTTGGTCAAAACACTGAAGTTATTTCTGACTGTACGCAGACTGGCCAGCACCTGGTGTCCAGGCACAAACAGACAAATGTGATGTGGCATCAGGCACAGATGTGACTGCATAAAAACAGCTGGACACACATTGGACGTGGCATGTTTACCTGAGCAAAAGGAGTGACTATCAGGTCTTCACCATGTCTGAAGAAAAACAAAAACAAGGACAAGAAGACAACGGCGTTACAGCATCAACACAAGCCCAAAAGCAGTAAACAGACCCGGAACAGCGCGCAGACACTCACAGCTCGCCCACGATGGAAGAGTTGCGGGAGGTAGATTTGGGCGACAGGTCGTAGTCGCTGTCTGAGCGGTAGAGGAAGGATTCCCGCCGCTGACCATGTCCGGCCATGCTGGGGTGCAGGACCAGGCCCGAGCCGGGGGACAGCTGCAGCTCCAGCGGACTGCAGCCCGCCGAAGGCCCGTTCTCCACCTCCAAACTGCAACAGCACACAAAAACTTCATCAGTCCCGGAGGAAACTGCTTATGCTACCCAGACATAAACAATACAAAAAGATAAAGTCTAAAAAATCCCTTTAAAACTTGTCAAACTTGTAGATCAGTAATACTAACACAAGTCGTTACATTCCACGTGGGAAGACCATTAACCATAATAAGATAATAGCACTTAATGAAATGCTTTAGCACTAAAGTGTCTCGAGCAAGACCAGCCAGGACCAGACAGATTACTGGAACCATAGGAATATATTAGGGCTGGCAGGTTGCTGCTGGTGTGGGTTTCCTCACTCTGGAGCAGTTAGTGGCCTAGTGGTCAGGGAGTTGCCCCTGCAATCAGAAGGTTGTGGGTTCGGATCCCAGCACTACTAGTGTCACTGTCAATGTCAAGTTTATTTATATAGCACTATTACAACAACAGCGGCAAAGGTAAAGTAAGGAAAAACCAAGAGAAGCATCACTGAGGTTCCCTTGAGGAAGGTACTGTCCCCACACACTGCTCCCCAGGAGCCCCTCGTTGGTGGCAGCCTCCTGCCTCATTTGGTGAACGGGTTAAATACAGAGAAAGAAGTTCACATCGTTCACACTGTGCTGTGACTATAAGGGACCACTTTTACTTTCCTTTCAGTGTATGCTGATTCCCAAAAGCTCCCCCTGGTGGACTACTGAGCACAGTACAGTAAAATGTACATCCTCTATAAAATATACTCATATACAGATTTGCTCCATATTTATTTGATATTTGTTACACTTTGCCGCTCCTCCAACATGCTGGAAACCCATGAAGCACTCACACAGACGTCCACGGTTCTTTTTGCCTTTTATTCTTTACTATAACCGAAACAGCGCGAGGGCTGATACAAACAATACTAACTCAGGCAGCATGAATGACGGTGACGTAATGGTGAACCCACACCTAAAACCAACTGTGACAAACATTCATACACCTACGTGATCCCCAACACTTGTTTACTGATAAGGCCTCATTCCTGACCAGCCCTGGTCCCGGAATGAGGCCCAACCCTCAATGTCACACAAATGGTGACCTCTAGTGGCCACCCAACGCTACAGGCCCCAGGCGTAACAGTAATCTAAATTATTCCAAATGTTTCTTTTTATAGTCTGTAAAAAAAGTATCAAATTTGATAATATAAAGTCTTACTGGACATATTTAAGACAGTGTACTCATTCTTAAGCAATTACTTTTTCTGGCCAACTGTCACATCGAGCCGTGCACAGGGAGTGAGGTGCAATAGGCAGGTTCCAATGACGAATTTTTATTACAAAAACACAGACTCTACACATAACAAAACAAAGAGGCACAAGAGCCTTTAAAAACAAAGCATAAACAAGGACACAAGAGGAACGGGTAGCGTGAGGGTAATTGTGAAGGTTGACCAGAAACAAGACCTCTTAGAAATTAAATACACACACAACTCAAACATGAACCATGAACACAATCACTAGACAACTAAACACAAGTCTAACGACACAAACATACCCTCATATCAAAGTAAGAGTCCCAAAAATATCCCAAAAACAATAGCAGCCTTTACCGGCCACTGGCCGAGACATCAACTCTGGTTATACAGCTATGAAGCCACCTTTACAAGATACAGGAAACCCTTGTGATGTTACTCTCAGATCAATCATAAAACCTAAGTGTTCCACAGGGTTTCCTGTTTCAATTTACTCTGCCGGTACTTTGCCGGGGAGCAATGGACCTGTATGAATGACCAGGATGGGATTTAAGAGTGGAATAATTTGTGCATTGTATGATAAGAGGCCTCACAACAAAGAGCCCTGAGAGTTTTACTAGGTCCAATATTGCAGTGTCCAGTATGTAATATTGGACCTGGCTGCATGAGAACGAAGGCTGCAGAATCACTTCACTGCTTTCTTGAGTCACCCAGGCCAGATAAATAAAGGGAGAGCAAGAAGGGGTTCACATATGGATTCAAATGGCTTTCAAGTGCCCACTGTATTGTCCATTACAGACATTCAGCCTCAGAAACTACATGGTGTGCATTGTATACATGTATTCCCGTTCTCTCTGCGTGGTAAAATTAAATTGTTATCTCTTTTTTCTGCAGGCCCCAGTGAACTCGATCTGAGCCTGCTAGGAGACAGCACCAGCTTGGCAGACGTACCTTCCAAATTTGATGAGCAGGTACGCTTAACTGGTACCTTTACCCCTCTCTGGATTCATTCTGTGGGCCCAGAATTGCTTTGGGACTGCGTTATCCATTCTCATTATTTCCATGTTCATGTGGTGGTGCAGCTCTGTTCTATGGTGTTTCTTTTTTCAGGCGTTACTGAAAAAGCCGCACATTAGCGCTTAGACTGTCATTAGTGCACGGCAGAGTGCTCTGGTCATCCCCTCTACTTAATTAATTGAGAAACGATCACAAATATATTAAAAATGAAACCTTAAATTGGCTCCGAATGAGCTCCGGTGAAATGCCATTCGCGAAGCAGGATGAGTCAGCGAGGGCGGGAGTGCTTCTCTTTAACGGGAACGAGCCGCCGAGCGCTGGCCCTGCATTAGCAGATGGACGTTTCCCCAACGCACCACGTCAACTAATGTGAGATATAATCTTCAATTTGCTCCTCGCCATCCTTATGTTATTACACATTTATTTGCACGAACGAACGATACATTTCCTTCAGCCTTTACTGTGGCAATTTAACCCAACTCATTACAATGTCACTTAAACAAAATGTACACTGAACAACCCTCTATTCTATGTGAAAAGAAAGAAAACGGTCCATCTCAGCCTAACATTTACAATTCTAATAGTAGTCAAGGTGACAAAAGTCAAACACCTTCTGCATTAAGTCTGATTTATTTAGGTTTTTTATCGATCCTGGATTACATTGCTTATGTTAGGACTGCACAGTGACATAGAAAAAAGAACAATATTATATATATATCTGTGCATCATGAAAACGTATGGATGTGTTTCCTCTGTAAACATCAAGATTGTCACGACGGCGTGCTTTTTCCGTTTGAAAACAAGCACAGAGGCAGGCTTCCATCATTTGTCTTTCTCTTTATTGATACAAACTGAGACCTGGCTCGAGGGCCGATACATGCACAAACTGAAAGGCAAGAGTAACGGTATCTACAACGGTACGGTTAACGGTAACTGCAATGGTGGACCGACGCCTGTGGTCCACCTAAATTGAACTTAAATACTAAACAGAACCACATGTATAACCAATGACAAAACACAACCACTTAGGCCTATCCCACGGCTATTACCAGCTGGATGTCAAAATAAGAGTCCCACAACATAACCCAAACTTAAACCCCAGCGCCCCCCTGTGGCCGCTGACTAGACGTCACAAAGACAACCCAACTCCATTTACGACAGTTTTACACATCCACATTTCGTTATCTTCCATTTGTATGTGACCATTTTCTAGCCTCTCTTTCTCTATGGAATCAGATTTGTGGCAAAATGTTCAAACAAAACTTCCCTAATATCCATCAAAATTCATTCAATATTCATTCTCACCTCTGAGACTTTCAATTTCGCCGCTAGTTTTTCAGTTTCGCTGCTTGAGGATTCATTTGCAGTTCTGGCTCAGATCCCTCATGTGGGCGGGGCTTTGACTCATTTGCCAGCAGGTATTTGAGTGACAGCTCCATGCGCTCCGTACGCAGGATTTTTTTTTTTTGATACCCGGGCTTCTAAGACGGACACCAGCAACTGCCACCAGTCAGGATCACGTATAAGATTTGAGATTTGTGCACAAGATCTAGCACAGCATAATGAACATATTTGATCAATACTTACAGTTGATTAATTGTGGAGTTGATCTTGTGCACAAATCTCAAATCTCATACGTATCTTGCAGTTCCAGGGCACAGAGCTGTCACTCAAATACCTGCTGGCAAATGAGTTAAAGCCCCGCCCACACGAGAGATCTGTGCCAGAACTGCACACGAATCCTCAAGCAGCGAAAACGTAAAACGGAGCGGAGTGACTGAAAAGCCAGAAGCGAAACTGAAAAACTAGCAGCGAAATCGAAAGTCTCACAGGCAAGAATGAATTTTGAATGAATTTTGTTTGATATCAGGGAAGTTTTGTTTGAACATTTTGCCACAAATCTGATTCCATATTTCTCCTTCATAGTTAGTGGTTTTTGTAACTGTGCTCAGTTGAGTTTATACTGTCCAGTCCAGGCTGAAACACTTCAAGCATTAAGACTTATGTCTTTAGAGAAGCCTTTGTGTTGACTTTGTTAACGAATCATTATTTTTTATTTTATGTTGTGCATTTTAGAACTTTTATGGAACTTTATCACTCAGCACTTTGTGATGTCTGTCCGTGATAAGCGCTTTATAAATTAAGTTTGCTTACTTTACTGAATTGGAAGGGGAAAATACAACGAAGGGAAAAAATGCCGTTATACGGCCCTTATTGGCAATAACACTTGGTGACAATGAAGTTGCCTTTTTAAATTGTGTTTCTGTATTAGAAGACCTGGCAAAAATAATCCACATTTAATAGCATGTACATCTGTGACTCATAGGTAGCAAATACCAACAGATAATATTCAGCAGTGCCCTGGACGAGATGCAATCGTGGTTATGAAGGCTCTCACAGCTGTAAAGAAAAAAGAAGTATTAATCAGATGGCCTTTTGTTCCTACCAAAGCTATTTTTCTTGGTACCTCTCTCTCCGTCTCTCTCGTTCTCTCTCTCTTTCTCTCTCTGGCTGTCTGTCTCAGTCTCTCTTTCTTTCTGGCTGTCTCTTTTTCTCTCTCTCTGTCTCTCTCTGTTACTCTGTCTGTCTCTGTCTCTCTTTTGTTTTCTCTCTCTTTCTCTGTCTCTCTCTCTCTCTGTCTCTCTCTCACCGTCTCTCTCTCTCCCCCTCTTTCTCTCTCTCTCTCTCCCGTTCTCTCTCTCCGTCTCTCTGTCAGTCTCTCTCTCTCTCTCTCTCCCCCCCTCTTTCTCTCTCTCTCTCTCTCTCTCTCTCTCTCTGTCTCTCTTCCTCTTCCCCTCTCTGAGATGTTTTTCTGAAGCCGTCTGATGGCTCCTTTTTTTTTTATCCTTACATATTAGGCTGCGTTACATAAGGACAAGTAAGCGAATTATCACCTCATTGCCGTCTGTACACTCTGAGGCTGAAAGTAAACGGTTCCATCGCCAATTCTGCTCACGTTGTGCCTTCGTTGAGATGATTTTTCTTCCACAAACAAGTCTTGTTTATTCATGCCGCCAACGGAAGCACGGTGTTTGTTCGTGGTGGGCGAGGACGCCGAGTGGAGGTTGCGAGGATCTCGAGAGCAGTGTGAACAGGTTGTGGGCAGCACCCAGGCTGGCCAGTGTGGATATTTTTTTAACATTTCTGTGCCACCCTCTGAAAGCACACACACACAAACACATAAACACACACTGAGAACTTTATCTGCACTCGTCAGCGGGAGAGCAGTCCACAAAAACGTCCATCATCCAAGCCATCTTCTGCTCAGCATGAGACTTCTTACACAGAAATGTTTGCTGCTCATCATCCCTTTCGTTGTTGGATGCTGAAGGCCTTCAGGTCAAGATGCCCATCAGTAATTAATGATTCCAGTGACAGTACACACTGCAGAGTGCTGAGTGATTTAAAGCATATTTACCTTCCCAGGATTGTCTCATTCCATTATCAACAGCTTGATGAAAGCACCAGAGCATTCAGTCTCCATGGAACCAGCTTGGCTGGCGTACTCGATGAACAGAATTCGATGAGCAGGTGCACTAACCAGTGACTTTTCGGGTTAATTGTTATGAAAGTTTTCTATTATTAATTGGCATCTTTTGGTGCAGTTTCTTGTGATTAATCGTGTTAATCACTAATAAGGATGCAAAATCTGCATCACAGCACCTAGTTATAAAACACAAGTGCTTCAAAACTCAGATTCCAAAAAAATGGAAAACTGTATGGGTAATCACTGATAGATCAAAGTCAGGACAAAAAAATGAGGTATAGTAGTTCAGAAGCTTTGATGAAGAAGACATCAGTGTGACGAAACCAAGATTTTTTTTTTGCGGTCACATAAGACCGCAAGACCGCGAGATTTCAATGCTCAGTCCACACTGTCCATGCCTCTACAGTGAAGTATGGTGGTGGCAGGATCGTGCTGTGGGGAGCAGAGGCAGAGTGTCTTATTACAGCTGAAGGAAGAATGGACAGAGTGAATTATAGTAATCCCTCGCTTTTCGCAGGGGTTAAGTTCCAAGAGCACCCACATATAGTGAAAAAACGCGTTGTTGTAAAAAGAAATGGCCTAACACTGTTTATTTTTATAGTGTAAATCCTATATATGCCCCCACATATACTGCCAGAACACCTTGGTTTCAATTTAAACTCAGTTTAATGCATTACCCTTAAATTGAATGCAAAGGCAAATAAATAATCAGAACTTTATTGCTTAAAAAATATGTTAGCCTTAGCAGCATTTGTAGTGTGCAAAGACTCATACACAAAAGAAACGCTGAAATAACTCTCTCTACCCACATGTTACTTACTAACACTAAATAAACTGAAATAGTTGTTGAAAATTGGGGGGGCGGGGGTTAAAACACTAAAATACGAGGACAAGACAGAGCAGAGATGCTACATGCTACAGCGGCGTCTTCTTCTTCTTCTTTTTATGGCGGTTGACAACTTTTCAGTGTATTACCGCCACCGCTGGACTGGTAGTTAGACTGAATCCGCAAATGCTGAGGGGTTACTGTATAGCAAAAAAACTATAAGATAACCTGCTTTAGGAAAAAAAATGCTTAGCAGATTTATCACAAGTGAAGGCAACAATGACATGACTCAAAGATGAAAAAATGTCCTATAGAAGCCTCTTCTGAACTATGATCTCAACTCAGTTCACAGTATGTGGCACCATTTGAAAATGGACTACCTGCAATAAATCAGTCGATTTGCAAAATGACTCACCAAGACTTGATACACACTTAGCTCGTGGTTGGCACGAGAGAGCTGGTAAGCCACGCTATTTACTCTAAGAACGCTTCTCGCTTTTATACCTTACGCGGGGTCATTTCCGGTGCGTGACCCAATGTGCGTGACAACATGATTTTTTTTAAATTATATCAGATGACAAATATTTTGTCTTTGAAAATGTAGGGTTAGAGCAAATAACTGAAAATGCGTGTAAATTTAAGTTGTAATATAGAAAATGATCACTTTGAAATGGGGGTTGAGTGCAAAGAGGGGCACAGTTTACCTCACTATTCCTAAAGTAGTACTATTTATTTTTGATATGTTGTTAAAAACAGGCTTTTTGTTGAACCATCCATTTGTCTTTCCTTAAAGAAGCTTTCAGTTAATCATTTTGTAAATGTGAGTGTGAATAGTCCTCCACATAAGAGTCTGTTCTAGAAAAACACGAGGGTTATAAGGCAAAAACTTTCGAGAACCTTATTTCCAAAATACTGCTGCCTTAACACACGATGCATTTCCAGACATCTTTACTCATGGAAGCCCAGTTATACATTTTAGCTCCATCAAATGCCTGCTTTGGCTCTTTTTGCTTCATTATTTTTTTGTTTTGTTTATTGAATTTTATAAATACATTTTACAAATCCTCACAATGACTGTAAACATCAAGCAGAAATCTGGAAACAAACCTGTGTTCTTCTACCCAGCTCACGATACATCAACTACCATGTATTCTTGCTGGCAGAAAGAAACCCACTGCTGATATAAATGGCTTCAAACTGTGGTAACACTTTAAAATTAGACTATTCTTATGAAGTGCTTACATATACTTCATAATCAAATTGTTCATTAGGTTGCTGACAGTTAATAAGCAGTTGTAAACAAGTTATAAAAATCTCAGCTTCTGTTCTCTCTCAGGCAGAATGTTAAACTGTCAGCTTCACCAGGTCTTTGTTAACACGCCACTACCATTAAAACACTCGAACTTGCCAAATAGTGAGCCTGCATCAATGTATGATTGTTTGTAATGGCTTGTTAATGATTTTAAAACTCTACAGCGACTTTAAATCTTTTATAGGGGTGGTCTTGTTGTAAATTGGTACTTAAACGATTTGCATGTGTGTCTGGAACTTTTGCCCGGTATTGTGAAAGTGTATGTTAGTGTGTGCCGTGCTAACGAATGGATCCGAGCGAGTCATCCCACAGAAGTGGCCATTCAGCACTTCCTGTACCGCCCACGGCTCCGAGAGAGAGAGAGAGCGTCAGGCGGATCTTTCTGCTTTTCTCTGCACGAGTGACGAGCTGGAGGCAGGCTAATGTTCATGATTCAGCTAACTGCTGCAAGAGGGAAGGAACAGCACAATCTAAACCTTGTGTTGATACCAAAATCTTCTCTTCTTCTTCCCAAGCTCAAGGCAGTCCTCATCCCCTTGCCTACATACCTGTTTGAGAAGCAGGAACCCAGTCCTTGTTCAGGTCCAGCTGAACTGGTGCAACAAAACTCCAGACCTCCTTACACTCGAACAGGAGACTCGTTTAGACTTCATTTACAGTCTGAATCGCAAAGAACTGACTGAGTTATTTCGGGGTCTTCACTTTACAGTTAATTTAATTTCACTTTACATGAATTAGACAGTTAATAAGCTCTTTTCAGAAGACTATACAACTTTTTTTTAAACTTTATTTCTAAATTGGGCAGCTTTTGATCGCAGGGCGACCGATCAGAAAGTCATGGGTTTGAATACAAGACTGCTAGTGGTACCTCTGAGGTCGCCTTTAGCAAAGTACCCTCCACACACTGCTCCCTGAGTTCCTGGCCTAAAGGGGGAATGTCAGTGCGATCATGTGAGAGACATTTTTCTCTAGAGACACCATGGCTTGCATACAAGTGAAGCATGGCAGCTACTCGGTGCTTAGATGTACACCTCGCCCCGCCTCTCTCCTCCTCATTATCATTTAAAACTACAGACACAGAAACGGTGCGTCCTTGGGAAATGTCATTGTGGGTTTGACTCGAAGTGGCTTTAATTCTGCACCAAGGCTGATTTTCTGAAAGAGACTTCAGATACAGGATTAGGGGACACTAAGATCTGTATTAAGGCATACAACAGCATGTCATGGGACCTTTAAATACAGAGGAAGAATTTTGTGCTGTTCACACTGTGTGCTGTGGTGTGTTCACTAATGGCAGAATGGTCACTTTACTTACTTACTAAATGTATACGCAGTACCTGTTAAACTAAGCGTAGAGAGCCAGTCAGCAGATTTAATCATGCTGGAGGTTGAGTGGTGTACAGTATACTGTTTGATGCTGATAATTAAACTAGCTAAGCTGAGGAGTCTGCAGACGTAAAAAGACCATTGCATGGAAAAATGCCCTGAAGTACTGCGGCTATTCTTGCTTCTGTGCGTGTGTGTGTGTGTGTATGTGTGTGTATGTGTGTGTATGTGTGTGTATGTGTGTGTATGTGTGTGTATGTGTGTGTGTATGGATTGCTCCCTTATTGTGACATCACACTAAGGAAATTTGCATAGAACCGCCCCTCATCTGTCGAGCCCCACCCACTAGATTAGTTGAAGATCCTCCATGTTTGTCCACTGATGTTACGAAAATGAATAAGACGACGAGCACTGTGTCTACAGTAGGGCTGCGTGATATTAGGAAAATGTGCGATGATGTTGAGTGTTGCCATGGCGATATCACATGCGGTAAGTGAGTAAAAACTTAGCCTTTAGAGTGTTAATGTTTTTCTGCAAAATGCAATCCTTCCATTCAAGTATGATTTTTTTTTAATGAATTTACTCAAACAGAGCATTTAACGCCTCCCGTAAAACCTTGTTTTTAATAAAAAGTAAACAGAATTTAAATTATAATAAGTTCTTAGCTGTAACAGCAGCACAGAAAACTGCCCAGTGAAGGTTTTGCCCTCTTCTCTGTGGCACTGGGTGAAGAGTTTGGGCGATATGGATATTGCACATGTTGAAATCGCGATGATGGTAAATTTGCGAAATATTGTGCAGCCCGAGTCCACAGACAGAGGAGAGTCACTCATGAAGAAAGAGAAAGAAAGAAGGCAAGAAGGAGAGAAAGAGGAAAAAAAGGAAACACTTTCACTGGTTTTAAGGAAATGGATTCTAATGTAAAATCCAGAATTTAAAGGCGCAGCTTAAGCATGGGCTGGGTGGAGCATGGGCTGGGTGGAGCATGGGCTGGGTGGAGCATGGGCTGGGTGGAGCATGGGCTGGGTGGGCGTGGCCAGCAACAGCTTATTTGCATGAAAGTGACAGAGCCCTGAAGCGGCTGGTTCTGAAAGGGGCTGAAACTGTGGAGAATAAAGCTGGAGAACCTCTTTATGTGAGAGGGATTCTGTGGGAAGAACTTCAGGAACATGTTTTTGTCTTTAAGAATAAAGACTTAGGGTTCCCCCGGTGTGTTTTAGGGGTGTGTGGTTAAACACACCAGGAGAGGTCCTGTGTGTGTAGAGTGTCCCGCCAGAGTCTTCCAGTCATAAATTAGTCATAAATGATTACAGGCGGTTTCTGGTCCCAGGCTCCCGCTGAGTCATGGCCGGCGTCTCGGCCCTGGAGGACGCTTGCGTGTTGGTCAGAGTCCTCCGAGTGAGTCCTCCACCCTCTAAAGGAAATCCATATCTGTGAATGACCCCTCCACCTCTCCACCCAGCAGGCCAGGAGCCCCACAGACCGTATATCTACACTCATACGGTCCAGACAGGGCTGAGATTTTACTGCTGCAGGTTCCTGTCAGGACATTAAAGAGCTCAAATCACCACTTTATTACATTAAAAAGACTCAAAGTCTGTAAATATTGTTTCAAATGGAACTTTTACGCCATACAGTCCATATATGGAAAACAGTCTGATTTCCTGTCTGACTTATTGTGATGTCACAAGAACACATTTAAATATCTCTCCGTATTCAGACTGCAACAGTTTAGCTCCGCCCACTCAATTCTCCAACACCTTTAGAAAAACAAAAGACCTCGATTCATCAGAACCCCCCAATTCATCTTCTCAGAACTCTGGTAGAACAACGTCTCGGGCGTCAGGTGGCGCCACCAGAACCATCTGATGAAGAACTTTCTGTGAGGAGCTTTTAGAGACAGACGTCTGTTTCCATTTACCTCCAGCTGTGTCCGAAACATGCACTCGTTCACTATGTAGGGCACTTTGTAGTGTTGTCCGAAATTCCAGCTGTCAGTTTCTCCACTAGTTGGTGCACTACAAAATCATCCACTAGTTAGTGCACTACAAAATCACCCTAGTTAGTGCACTACAAAATCACCCACTAGTTAGCGCACTACAAAATCACTCACTAGTTAGTGCGCTACAAAATCACCCCCTAGTTAGCGCGCTACAAAATCACTCACTAGTTAGCGCGCTACAAAATCACCCACTAGTTAGCGCACTACAAAATCACCCACTAGTTAGTGCGCTACAAAATAACCCACTAGTTAGCGCACTACAAAATCACCCACTAGTTAGCGCGCTACAAAATCACCCACTAGTTAGTGCACTACAAAATCACCCACTAGTTAGCGCACTACAAAATCACTGCGCGGCATCCAGACACTGTACACTAAAGGAACACACATATCCCATCATGCACTGCGGGTTTCTTTTACTGTGCCCTACATAGTGAACGTTGCACTTTTCGGACACAGCTGGAGGTGAATGGAACCGGATGTGTGCCTCTAAAAGCTCCTCACACTACTGTTATCCTGCGAAAGTCAAGAAGAGGAGTGAGACGGAGGGAGGAGAGACGGGGGGTGGAGTGGAGCTTTCAGCCACATCTGCACTTTCTTTCTCTCTCTGCAGTGGACAGTGTCCCCCCGGACGGATCTATCTGTCCCTGTGTCCCCCAGACCCCGCCTCCTGTGCGGGCTATGTCTGAACTAGAGAGTCGAGTGTCACAGAGATAAATTGCCGAGATCCGGCCACTATTTCAGCAACAGTTAGTAAAAACGTAACACCCTGAGTGTCCGACATTAACTAAACCTCCCCTTGTTCACTAGTTAGCTCCCTGAGGGTTTTGAAGGTTCTAGAGATTCTGAAGGTTTTGAAGGTTTTGAAGGTTCTGGGGGTACGAAAGGTTCTCTCTGCTCTGTGGGAGAAGCTCCAGACGCTGCTCTGAAGGGTCTGAGGGTTCTGAAGGTTCTGAAGGTTCTCTCTGCTCCTGCTCTCTCAGGTGGTGGACGTCTCCAAGAAGATCTCAGACGTTCCAGAGTGGTTTAAGGGCAGCAGACTGAACTACGCAGAGAACCTCCTCAAACACAAGGACCAGGACAAGGTCGCTCTGTACGCTGCCGGTGAGTGTGTGTGTGTGTGTGTGTGTGTGCGCATATATATATATATATGTGAGTGTGTGTGTGTGATTTTATATACAGTATATACACACATACACACATACAAATCTCCATAAATCCACAAGGTTCCTCCAGGTTCTCCAGATCTCAATGTGATCGAGCTTCTCAGGGGTGATCTAGTCTGATCTCACAGCTTACAGGACCTAAAGGACCTGCTGCAGAACCATAGAGCTTCTGAGGTTCTGGTGGAGTCCAGACTTCATTTAAACGGATTCATTTGTTTTAAAGGTTTTACTCTTTCGTTTCACTCTTGTTCTGTTGATCTCGGCTCGCTTTGAAAAGTACAGCAGCGTCACCAAAGGAGCTTTGAAGAACGAACACACACACACACACACACACACTCTCTCTCTCTCTCTCTCTCTCCCACTCACTCACTCACTCCCACTCACTCACTCTCTCTCTCTCGCTCCCTCTCTCTCTCTCTCTTTCTCTCTCTCTCTCCCTCTCTCTCTCT